>QZWU01000026.1:0-88426 GCA_004114255.1 Acaulopage tetraceros
TAGATCACAGAGGGTGATTTGGAACAAGCTCTCACCATTTACTACGAGTCTGGTGGAATGGACGCTCAAGGCCTTTCCAATCAACACAAACGTTTCACTCCAACCACCACTGCTGCCTCCCAATACGATCTCTCTGATGAAGAATTAGCACGCGTACTTGCTCAACAAGACCAGACCACTGATGAACCTCGTGCTCCAATACGTGCACGTCAAGATCAGTTGATTGACAATGACGACGTTTATTACCCAGATGCACCTGCCTTTGATTACATTCGACCACGGCGCCACAACTCTTCTGTATTTGACCAAGATGTTCAAGATGATGTTTGGGAAGCAACCGATGACGAAGATGAGCCTCAGGATGAAGCAACAGCCCGTACCAATCGACTCAAGAACCTCTTTCGACCTCCATTTGACATCATCACCAAAGCCAGTTTACTTGAAGCACGCGATTTAGCCAAAGAACAAAAGAGGATGGTTCTCGTCAACATTCAGGATATGACAGAGTTTAATTGTCAACGATTGAATCGAGATTTATGGAAAGAAGAACGTGTCAAGGCCATTATTGAGCAAAAGTTTATCTTTTTACAGTACAAAAGGCACGACACAAATGCTCAACAATATGGAAACTTTTATCAAGTGCTGGGATACCCTCATATTGCAATTCTTGATGCAAGGACAGGTGAACGTGTGTTGCATTGGAACAAGTTCATTGATGCTCAAGAGTTCCTGGATGCTGCAATGGAAGTGATGAGCACAAATCGCAAGCAACAGAATACTCCTCCAATACGCCCACCTTCCTCCAGTAAAAATGTGGATCAAATGACTGAGGATGAGATGATTGCTGCTGCCATTGCAGCATCCATGCAACAAGGCAACGGTGATGGCGGCGATGATCCTATGGATGTGGATGTGGAACCCTCAGCAGAATCTATTGTAGGTGTGGATCATCCTGAACCACCAGCAGGTCCAGGAGTCACTCGACTTCAAATACGCTTTCCAGACAACTCTCGCCTCATTCGTCGCTTCCATGAATCAGATACTGTCCGTACCATCTTTGAAGTGGTTAAATTCACCAAACCAGAATTGCAATCCTTTGACATTTCCTACATGAAACAACAATTAGCTGACCAATTACACCAGACCATTCAAGAAGCAGGTTTACAAAATACTTCCATTACAGTCACTTTTAAATAAACCAATCACAAGGTACCTGCAGTCTTGTGCCACAACTTGTATGCTCCCAGCAGTCCACTTGTCATACCTGTACCAATAGGCCATGCTTCACTGAATTCCCAGCCACGCATATCATATGCACAAAATGCCATATCCATCAACAATTTGATCATACTCAACCTCACCCAAAAGATCTTTTTAGCATTCTTTTCATCCTGTATCAATCTTTGGTGCTGAAGTACAAAGTCCCGCATATCCAACCAAATAGTAGACATCCACAATCGATTCGACCAAGGCTCAGCAACCTTTGACCACTCACCATCAATCACTCCAATCTTACCAAGACAATACACATCATCTGACAGGTCGTTCAGCAACCCAAGACACGTATTGAGCAATCCCAGTGCCTCGTGACCATCTTGTGGATATTTAAATTGCACTAGGTCATTCAATGGTTCTATCCAATGTCCCAATCTGAGCATTTTACGCGTAATGGAACATACTTGTGCACCTGATTTAAGTCTTGATGTCACTACTTTGGAAGGTGTGGTCAAGTACAGGATCAATTTAAAAGAATATTGGAATAATTTAAATGTCTTGTCCCGACCATCTGATTGTTTCAGGTATTTGATTATTAGTGGAAGGATGGAAACTAAAAAGGCATGATGAGATTTCATTTTTGGATGGGTTCTGTGACTGCTATTGTGACTGCTGTGCCCTTTACTCTTACTCTTCATCTTCCTCCCACTCTTCACCACCTTCAGTCCAATCATCCTCTTCATCAGGATAGTCATTGGCAAAATAATCTTCTGCATTAGAATCCTGATCATCTGTAGCATAATACTCTTCTGAATCTGACATTTCAACCAATTCGTCATCCATAAATACCAATGATCCAATATTGTGATGATGCAATAGGTTAGGATTCAAGTCTTGAATGTACAAGTCATACACATAATCTTCATCCTGATCCATCTCATCCAATGCACGTTG
Organism: Acaulopage tetraceros; assembly: GCA_004114255.1. Classification (NCBI taxonomy): domain Eukaryota; kingdom Fungi; phylum Zoopagomycota; class Zoopagomycetes; order Zoopagales; family Zoopagaceae; genus Acaulopage; species Acaulopage tetraceros. The sequence continues at coordinate 2,170 of QZWU01000026.1, forward strand.
ACGCTGTCTATCCATTTCTGTAGATTCTTTCAATGTAAGTTGCTGTTGAACCAATGGTACAATATTGTTTGAAATGTACCTTTCAAATTCACTCTGTTCATCCTCTGCCTTTTGTGCTATTTGCAGGGCACGTTGTGGTGAGGATAACGCGTCAAACACGTCCATTGATGTAGTGGAGGGTGAGACTGGCATGGCATCGTGTTCCTGATCGATTTGTTTTACTGCTTCGTAAACGTGGATCACACTGCCACTACCTTGATTGGCCTGAGTTGCTTGTTTGGATACTACAATGTAAGTTTGTGGTGGTGCAAGTGTTTCTGGTGGTAGTGGACGTGTTTGTGGGGAATGCATGTGTGGTGATTGCTGCAGAAGCGATTGTACCATTTGTGGTTGATGGTGGACGGATTCGTAATATTGTGCAGGTACAGATGAGGCTAATTTGAACAACAAAGCGCCATGTGCATCTTGTGTGATCAATTGGCGTTTTTTGATGGACACGTCATCGTGGATCACTACATGATCAGCAAGTTGAGGATGGTGAGATTACAAAGGGCATCCAGTGGTTCCTGATGACGTTTACGTTTGATTCGTAATACAGAAATTGTGCTTTGATCCATGACAAATCCTCAAAATTGAGAAATCTTTTTTTTTGTTCCCACACTCTCGACATGTCCCTTTTATCCAACCGTCTCGAAGCTTGGTCTACCCTACAGCAACACCACGCCTCTACAGGAAAATCCTTTCAACTTGTGGAACTCTTTGCCTCTGATCCTGACCGTTTTACCAAATTCTCTCGTCATTTCCATGATCCAATCACTCACACCAATCTCCTTGTGGATTTCTCTAAAAACTTGGTCAATCAAGAGACCTTGACCCACCTCATTCACCTTGCAAAGGAAGCTGGTGTAGAGTCTCACAGGGATGCCATGTTTGACGGTGAACCCATCAACTCTACGGAAAACCGTTCTGTGCTTCACATGGCCCTTCGCAACGTGTCTCGTTGGCGTGAATTCCGTGACAAGGATGGGTCGCCTGTTGATGATCAGGTTCATGCAGTACATTCCAAAATGAGCAAGTTGTCTGAATCCATTCGTAGTGGCACTTGGCTTGGATACAGTGGACAATTGATTACAGATGTGGTGAACATTGGTATTGGTGGAAGTGATCTTGGTCCTGCAATGGTGTGTGAAGCACTTGCACCCTACAAACATGAACGCCTGTCCATGCACTTTGTGAGTAATGTGGATGGCGCTCATCTTTTCAAAGTATTGGACAAGGTGAATCCAGAGACCACCGTGTTTATTGTGGCCAGCAAGACATTTACTACTCAAGAGACACTCCGTAATGCCAATAGTGCAAAGGAATGGTTTTTGGACCAAGCCAAGGATCCTCAGCATGTTGCCAAGCACTTTATCGCACTTTCTACAAACATTCCTGCCTGTACTGCATTTGGGATTGATCAAGAAAACATTTTGGAGTTTTGGGATTGGGTTGGAGGTCGCTACTCACTCTGGTCAGCCATTGGACTTTCCATTTCCATCTCCATTGGTTGGGAGAACTTTGAGCAGTTGTTGAGGGGTGCAGAGTCCATGGATAGGCATTTCTGTGATGCGCAGCTCGCTAACAATTTACCAGTTATCCTTGGTGTGTTGGGAGTGTGGTACATTGACTTTTTCAATGCTGAAACCCATGCCATCCTTCCCTATGACCAGTATTTGAGTAGATTTGCAGCATATCTTCAACAAGCTGATATGGAATCCAATGGAAAGCACGTTACTCGAAGTGGTCAGCACATCAAGGATTATCACACTGGTCCAATTGTATGGGGTGAACCTGGTACGAATGGACAACATGCCTTTTATCAATTGATCCATCAAGGCACCCGTCTCATTCCAGCTGACTTTATTGCACCTACCAACTCGCATCATCCTATTGCACATAATGCTCATCATGAAATTCTGCTTGCTAATTTTATAGCACAAACGGAAGCATTGATGAAGGGCAAGACTATAGAACAGGTGAGAAAGGAAGAAGAAGCAAAGGCTGCCAAGAGCAGTGGTGGTGTGGTGGATGAGTCTATTGTGCCACATCGACTCTTTAGTGGTAATAGGCCTACCAACACCATCCTTATTGAAGGAAAGGTGACACCTGGTGCATTGGGTGCTTTGATTGCATTGTATGAGCACAAGATATTTGTACAGGGAGTGATTTGGGGCATCAACAGTTTTGATCAATGGGGTGTAGAGTTGGGTAAGCAATTGGCCAGTGTTGTATTGAGTGAATTGAAGGGCGAAGTGCCTGTGGGTGAGCATGATTCCAGTACCAAGGGACTGATTGAAAAGATTCGCGCTCATCTCCGAGGATAATGGGAATAATAAATGATTTACTCCCCTACTCCTCATCACTGCTGCTGTAGGCTACTAGTGCCGTCTGTTTCTTTTTAACTAGTATTGGTGTCTTGGCAACTGCTTTGACCACTGTTGCTTTTCCAACTTGTCTCTTGGGTGGAGCAGTACTCAGTTCTTTGATCTGCTGTTGAAACGTCTCCACTGCTTCCCTCTCTGCAGCCTTCTTCTCCTCTTCTCGCTGCTTATTCACTTCATCCACAGCAGACAAGAACCTAAATTCATCTTCATTCACCTTGTGAACACGATTTCCTACCCACATCAACCCCATACTAACCAATACACGTGCCCAATTTAACAATATTCAAAAACTCTTGCTCTTTTAGTTCATGCTGCTCCTTGAGTCGATAATAAAGTGGTCTCTTGTCACTTTCACTAATCTCCACAGCAGGTGGTTCATCCACTGCATACGCTCGTTTCCAATCCTCAGCTGTACGTGCACGTTTCTCAGCAATGTCTGATTCTGATTCAAATGCACGTTTGAGTTTTACATCAACATTTTCCATTTCTTTTTTTTGTTTACAATTAAAAAAATTCATGGACTCATTTGAACAGTTGTGCACATCTTGCCGTATTGGAGATTTAGATCAAGTTGTACATCTCATCTCTACAGTTGCAGTCAATCCCAACCAAGTAGACGCGTATCAATCCTCACCACTTTACTATGCATGTCTTTGTGGACATTTACAAATCTGCGAATATTTGCTAGCCAATGGTGCCAAATGTGATCCAGAGACGTATGAGGGTGCAAGGTGTGTTTATGGTGCATTGAATGATACGATACGGTCATTACTCATTTCACATGATATTACAAAGGCCGTGGATACGAATCAGCCGTACATTGGATTCCTCAAGCGGTTGTGTGAGGATGGATACCATCGTGGGAATATAAGAGTGACTTTTAGGATGGGTGGAGTGGATGGAACGCGTCGATTGCATGGATGTATCGTGATAGCACGTACAAGGCTCGGACAAGTGGATTGTGTGGATATTGGAATAGTGAAGGAGATGGATGCACTGACCGAGGCCATCGAGTACCTCTACACAGGCCAAATGAATCAACCTGTATTGTCTAAAGAGATGGTTGGGATATTAGAACGATTACAGTACAAACATGATACATTTCAACTGGACCTGGTGAGACAAGAACACAATCGAAGAACTCTACTGGAACTGCAACACGATCTAAATGACCACGTACAACATCAGATTATCCAGTCACCCACTAGTGCCTCTGATCTCATCATACGGGTTGATGGCCACCTTTATCCAGTCACCAAAAGTGTCCTCCTTCTCCGATGCGACTACTTTTCACTCATGTACCAACATCCATTTGCAGAAACAATCAGCACAACCCTTGACCTCCATGACATGTCTCACAGTGTATTTGAACACATTCTCACCTACATTTACACAGACACATGCAATCCACCCACACATTTACTCTACAAAACACTCTTGGCAGCAGACCAGTTTCTATTGGACAGAATGCGAAACATCCTCACCATAGCCATTACGAATGAACCATCACCCATACACAACATTTATCAAATGTATGCAACTGCAACACTTGTTGGATTAACGCGACTTGAACACTATTGTTGCAAGTATTTTGCACGACACTTGCTCGACATTGTCAATGACCCAGAATTTGTTCAACTGGTCAAAAGCAGTGCAGAGGATATCAAGGAAAGGCAACAAGTGGATTCAGTCATTATAATTGATGATATTCGGTACTTTATGGACAAATTGTATGGAATTGACCATGATGAAGAGTCAAGTGATGATGATGAAGAAGTTGTGGTACTTGAAGAGTGGATGAATGAATATCGTCAAAAGTTGAGTGCATTGGACACGTTGTTGGAAACGATTGGTGTCCAAGCCTAAAAATAAAAATGACTGAATTTGATGAGTAATCAATTTTACTATTTAAGGTGGTGTCGTCCCACTCCCCCCTTTTACCTGACTTTCCTCACACTTTGGCCTCACTCACAGACTCTCCAGTCTCACTCACTCCTACTCCTTTGTCACTCGCTCAGATGGGTTTTCTCCTCTCCAAACTCTTTTACAACATCCCAGACGCCCGTATCCTTATGGTCGGTCTCGACGCGGCAGGAAAAACAACAATCCTTTACCGTCTCAAACTAGGCGAAGTAGTAACCACCATCCCAACCATTGGTTTCAATGTTGAATCTGTCACTTACAAGAACATTTCATTCACACTTTGGGATATAGGTGGTCAACAACGTATTCGTGCGTTATGGAGACATTACTTTCCAGGCACCAAAGGGATTATTTTTGTCTTGGATTCAAATGATCAAGAAAGATTGGATGAAGCATCTGATGAACTTGGATTCTTGTTGAGAGAAGATGAATTGAAGGCATGTCCGTTGCTTGTATTGGCCAATAAGCAAGATTTGCCTAATGCTGCTAGTGTGAGTATTGTTGTTGAAAGGTTGCGGCTGACTAGTCAGTTTGGTAGAAAGTGGCATGTTCAAGGGACTTGTGCTGCTAATGGTGAAGGATTGTATGAGGGTTTAGAATGGTTGAGTAATGCTTTAAAGCAATAAATCGAGTTCAGTATCCTGATGGTTGTTGTGAGATGGATGAAAGGTGATGTTTGGTTTGAGTGGCTAGTTTGGGGCAATCCATGAGACCATGACCAAGTCCACTACAATTAGGACATGCATTGGAGCGAGCGTTGCCTTGCAATGACAAGAGAAAGGTTGGAATGTGCTGTTTCGATTCAATCAACAGATACTTGATGTCAAGTAGGATGGGTTCAGGAGTAGAAGCATGTACAAAAGTAGTGGCGATACCAGTCTTTCCACATCTCCCTGTCCTTCCTATTCGATGCACATAATCTTCTACATCTTGTGGCATGTCGTAATTGATTACATGTTGAATTGCACTGAAATCCAGGCCTTTGGAAGCGACATCCGTGGCAACGAGTACATCTTTTTTAAAGGATTTGAAGGATCGAATGGCGAATTCACGTTCTTCTTGCGTCTTGCTACCATGGATAGCCACTGCATCGACTCCATTTAATAGGAGGTACTCGTAAATATCATCCACATCTCGCTTGTTGTCTGCAAAAATGATGACTGGTGGTGCCGTCTTTTGCAAAGTTGTCAACAAATGTCCCTTTTTACTGTCCATCGGCACGTATTCCACTTCTTGTACAACATCCAAGTTGGCAGCACCAGCACGACCAATACTCACAATAATGGGTTGAATGAGACTAATCTGTGCAAAATCTTGAATCTTTTTAGGCATGGTTGCAGAATACAAGACAGTTTGGTACTGATGGTCAAAATAGGAGAGAATGTCACGTACATCTTGTTCGAATCCAAGGTCAATCATACGATCCGCTTCATCCAAACACAAATACTTGCAGTTGATGAGGCTCATTCTCTTTTTGGAGAGGAGGTCAAGGAGTCGACCTGGTGTCGCCACTACAATGTGAAATCCCTTGTTCATTGTAGCGTACTGGTCATGCATGGGAATCCCACCAATACACAGTACACTGCGTAGTGAAGCAAAACCTCCTTTTTTCAATGCTGTACACAAATCCACAACAGTGTCGAATGTCTGGCGTGCTAATTCTCTTGACGGACACAAGATGATGCCTACAGGTCCTTCACCTTGCTGAAAAGGTAGTTTGGTCTCTGCTTCCAATGCAAACATGATACAAGGAAGTGAAAATGCCAATGTTTTGCCTGATCCTGTAAATGCAATTCCAATCATATCACGACCTGATAATGCCACTGTCAATCCCTGCATTTGAATAGGCGTTGGCTGCGTAATGTGCCTTGACGTTAGATGGTCCAATAGTGGTCGAGGAAAGCGCATGCCCTTGAATGTTGTGATTGGTGCAACACAGTTCTCTCCTTGTACGACGATATGGTACCGCTGCCTCAATAGGTCAATTTGATTTTGTGTCCATGCCTGTACATACGATGGAGGTTTCCACCTATCCACTGGTTAACCATTCAAGTGAGAGGATACATACGATGTTGTCATGGGTGCAGTAAACCTCCTTTCACCTGAAGCACGTTCTTGAATCGACAATAATCCCTGCTGATTCTGCCTTTCCATAGCATACAATAAACTCGCTTCCTCTTCCTCTTGTTTTTCTTCTTTTGTCTTGATTCCCTGTCTCTTTGCAAGTGTCAATTCCATCAAACTAGTTTTATCCTCTTGTGGATCCTCTCTCACCCTCTTCATCCTCTTGTTGGATTCCTCTCTCCTCTGCTTGAGTGGTACATAGGGCACATGATCTTGCAATTCCAAATCCCAATCCATTTGAAAAATTAATTTTTCATCAGAGATGCCAACAATTCCACACTTGTGCTCACGTATTCAAAATGGATTCCGAGCACGATTACGTCACATTCCAATCCCAGAATCCAAACTCAATTTGTCAGTAGCGCGTATTCTTTACAAACAAGGCTTCATTGCCTCCATCTCACGCGGTACATTTTCACATAAAGATGTTGAACCTGTCCAAACCACCAATTTGAATATTGCAACGCGTCGTTATTGGTTGGAATTAAAGTATAGTGAGCATGCACCAGTATTGCAGCGTATGCAGTGTGTATCCAAGCCAAGTCGCAAAGTTACCGTCAATGTCCAACAGTTGCGTGAACTCAAAGCAGGCAGACAAGTAGGACTGGTGAAACCTCTCGTGCCTGGAGAAGTCCTCATTCTCTCTACTCCAAAGGGCGTGTTTGACTTGAATGGTGCACTTGAAGAGAATGTCGGTGGACATGTATTGGCCCGATTAGTTTAATGATGATCAAGTGACAATTGTTCTTCTTTAACCAACTCCTTTTCACCCTTGAACTCTTCTCTGTTGCTCAAAAACCACTTGAAATACTCGTAGACTGTCCAGGCAATGGCAGTGGATGGCATGTGAGTAATGACGCGTGGACGCCATCCTTGGAAGAATCCAGACAATCCATTTCGTGCATAAATCAATCTACAAGCAGAAAAGACTCCATTCACTTGCTCAGTAGTAGTGCGCGTTTGTAACACAGTTTTAGCCACATCCAAAGGTGTAGTGACAGCTGCAGCAACTGATCCAGCAAGACCACCTGCAACAATGTGGCTGGTAGGTGAATAATCATCAGTTGGATTAATGTACTTTTTAAAGTACTCATATACTGTAAACTGCACCGATTGAAATGGAATCGTCATGAGGAGCGTGGTAGGATATGAAATGTACAATGCACCAAGTCCTTCCTTTGAGATGATGGAGGTGAAGCAGTGAGACGTGCTACGGTAAATGCTGCCATGGAGTTGCATGCGCTGTTTGACCACATCAAATGGATTCATAAAGGCATCAGCGATGATGGTAGCACAGGCACCAGAAGCACCGTGAACGAGATGCTGCATGTGCGTATCCTTGTATCTGTTACCAAAAGACTCTTTACACTGCTCATAAGTAGCGAAATAGAGGGCATGTGCTGGTCCTGCACCCATAATCATGGAAGTAACGCCACGCCATAGTGCACGGGAACCTTCTGTGGTTGAAATACGTGATAATGCACTGGATACGGAGGTGTAGATTGCCTGTGGGTTGGGGTTGAGCACTTGCATACGTGTCTAAAGTGAGGGATTAGAGGGGAGAGATGTGATGGGAGGGATACTCGAAGTGTATCAATTGGATACATGATGGTGTGTTCTGCGATACCTGCACAAGCACCTGCAACCAAATGAAGGGAGATTGGTGAAGTTTCTGGGAGGGCCTCATAGTCGACTTCTGACATGATGAAAGATGATGAGAAAAAAGTTGAAGTGGTGGTGAGGGTGCGCAACGCGTATCTTATTGCTGTGGACGAGCAGCTCTGGGCCATTGGCTCTGGGTCCTATTTCCAAGGACCATTGGTTTTACCACGCCTGAGACGCTTTTGCTTTGCCTGGGATGGATGAGAGAGAGAAGAGTGGTAGGGGGGGACTTGCCTTTAATTTAGACTTGAGACGCGCTGATCGTCCTCCATTTCCAACAGCAGTACGACTATATGCTGCCATTGGATTGACCGCAGTGATGGAAAAGATCCCTGTGGACTGAACTACGCGTGGAATGAACCGTGTCAAGGCTGTAAACATTTAAAGGGAAGAGGAAATCTTTTTCTCTCATCATTAGCAGCAGCATGTCCTCTCAAGCCACAATTATTGAAGATGTTGAAGATTCTCCCTTTGATTTACAACTGTACCCTGCCTCATTCCATCCTCAACAATTCTAGTCTCTCTGTTTACTTGTTGGGAGTGATTGTAGTCCTTGGCCTTGGATATGTTGTCATGACCACCTTGTTCCCTTCCAAACCAGCCAGAAAGGCATCTTGATATTAGTCGAGGTAAAAGTGACGCGTTTATTTAGGTCAGTGTAAAGAAGGAAGCTGCATCAGTTACGGATTCAAAGGAAGTTAATACGGAATGGATTCCTGAACACCATTTGCAGCAGGGGCAAAGAAGAACGTCACCAAGATTGAAGAAGAGATCGACTAAATAAAGTGGTGAGAAATTTGTCATCATCATGAACCATATTGTGACTGGAATTGTCTGCTTGGTCATTGGCTACAATCTTGCAAGGACCAAGGATACGCCTCAGAGGGAGGATACAGCTGTGGATACACGCCAAGATGAGGCACCAGTGGTAGCAGGGGACAACTACAAAATGGTGCTCGTTATTCGAACTGATTTGGGCATGACAAAGGGTAAGGTAGCAGCTCAATGCTGTCATGCAATGCTCAGTGCATACAAAAAGGCAACCACATCCATCCCACGCGTCCTAAAAGCATGGGAACAGTCAGGTCAAGCCAAAGTCACGTTAAAATGTACCAGTGAACAAGAAATGTACGCGTTCATCCCCCACTCTCCCCCCTTTAACCCTCTAGGTTGGACTTGCAAAAGGCTGCAGTTGACAAGGGATTAATTGCAAAGAGTATTCAAGATGCAGGAAGAACTCAAATAGCAGCAGGTTCAAGAACAGTATTGGCTATAGGACCAGGCATCCATTCACTAGTGATACTTTAACATGGGTGTATAGGGGCTGTGGATGTAGTGGATAGTGTGACTGGTCACCTTAAACTTTATTAAAAAAATGCTGCAAGATGTCGTTGGACGACACGATACACTTTCGCAACTAGCTGATGCAATTGAACGCGTAATCAGACAATCCTGACAATCTCTGATTAATCTAGTTGACAAACGAGATGGTCATGTCGATTGCAGACGTTCAAAAACACGCTTCATTCAAATCAGTTGATTCAAATCAGATCTTGGTTCGGTCTAATCCAGAAGCACTGCAACCAGATGCATTTAGCCAGCTACTACGACAACATGTACAACAATTGACACATTATGCAACCGAGATTGCCAAGTGTGCAGATAATTGTAGGGAATTTTGTATGGATCCACCATCCTCCCTCAAACAAGACATTCAAGACCTCAAGCCTCAATTGGAACAGTCTAGACAGGACCGCAGGATCGCAACTGATCGTGCACGCAACCTCGTACAACAATGCTCTCAACAATTCCAACAATCAACTAATAAAAATGATAACAAATAGTATTACTCTGTTGTTTGTACAGGTTGCTTCTCATTCAGCAGCATGGATGTACGTTTGGTGGTTGTTGTGGTACGACGTTTCATGCGCCTTGAATCATTTCTAACAAGTTGAACGCCTTGAGGGATTTTCTCTTGTACGAGTTCATCTGCATTTCCCCTTTCTTCTTCTGCACGAATTGCACCAACAATGAAATTGAGGAAACGGCGGGCATAGAGCTTTGGATTGACAGCACTAATGAGTTTACGGTCATTGGCAAGGGCTTTCCAGTAATGTTCAATGCGTTTGCTGGATGTGTAGGGTGTGAGGATGTCAATGATACCGAGGTAATAGAGCATGTCGATGGTTTGATTTTGTTGATCTGTGCCAAGGTAACCACCATCATCCTGCTGGAAAGCTGAAGTAGTGGGAACTTGATCTTCTTCTACTACCACTTGTTCACCATCTTCATTGATGACAATGTTCTTGGGAGAGGCAGTTGCAACGACTTGTCTGACTGCTGTAGCTTGTTTCTTACGACGGTCGGCTCCCTTTGTGCTGGGAGTAATGCCCGCTGCTGCTGCTGCTAGTTTAGCTGCTTCAGGTTGGAAGACAGAGAGCGTGTGTTCACGAATACGCTCACGATTACCACGTCTCACATCATGCATACCCACCAACAGACTGTAATCCATAATGTTGAGTTCTTCCAGCAAGGTCACATCCTTTTTGAGTTGCTCAACAAGGGCTTCACGGCGTTCAGGTCCCAATTCAAGTTTACGTTCACGTCTATTCCAATTGAATTCCTTCATGACCTCTTGTGGATTGTTCTTGACCTTTTCTTCATCAACATCTCTTCCTACCATGGAGCCTTTAAGATCATACACTTCATGAATATCACGGTGTTGTGGGAAAATGTTGGACATGACTACAAAGTGGATTTTTGGACCATGAGGCATTTTGATGCGATGGAGTCCAAAAAACTTGCTAATGAGGGTATCAGGATTATTCTTGACGTGATCGTAGTAATATCGGAGGATCTTGCGAAAGAATTTGTGTTCAGCATGATGAATGGTTTTGATGATGAATTTGTAATCTTGAGAAAAGTAAAAGAAACTTCCGCTTTTACCAGGAGATCCAAGTTCAGATAAAATGTAACGACTGGTAAGGGAAACGAGATAATCGTGTGGGGAGACTCCAAAGATTTCACGGAGTTTTCGGAATACCCACGGAGAATAATCCTTGAATTTGAAATCGTGTGATTTGGAATCAGGAGCAACTTCTGAACCAGTAATGTCAAAGGAGAGCTTGACTGCTGATTCAAAGTCATCACGAACGAGATCACGATCTTCCTTTGCAGTAATACGAGATACAGCCACACGGATACCAGTCAACATGTTGTACATGAGCACATAATTGGGATGACCTTGCGTAATGGCAGTTCCCTTAATTTTGGCATCCTGAGAAGGCAACTTTTCCTTGACTTCTGCCTCAACTTCTTCTTCAGATTCCTCACCACCACTGGAAATCGCTCCATCCTTGATCTTCTTTTTAAGATGCTTGCGTACCTTGAGATCCTGCTTGGCTTCTTCCCATGATTTAAGTGCTTCTACAGGTCCACCATCCAATCCAACTGCATTGGTACTCGTACGAACCAAGGCTGTGGGTGAAGTAGGACCGGATTGCACATGATACGTTTTACTCTTCATCACTGGTGCTGTGATCATTGGAGAACTTTGAAATCGAACTGTACGGCCTTGTGGTTCCTTTGTGCCCGTAGTATTGGTTCTCTTTAAGCGTTGTGCGCCACCAGAACGCGTACGACGTGGTAAATGAGGTACGTTGATAACCAAAGATTCTCTCTTTTGACCTGGATCTGATTCATTGCTCTTTTTGTGAGCGTCTTCTTCCGTACTGGACATGGAAGCAGGTGAACTGTGCAATGCTGCCTTCTTATCTTGATCTGGCTGCAGGTTATCCACCACAAGGGACAATCGATAGGATGGTTTGAACTGAGAGGACCTTTTACTTGCACTTTTTCTTGCAGTAAAACTCCGTTTACCAGTGGACTCGCTACTGCTCTTGCGTTGCAGTGGACTAGTCTCTGGGGTAGCTGGTTGAGATTCATTGGTTGATGCATCTTCCAGGGGTGATAGATCGGGCAAGGTAGTCGGTTGAGTACCATCTTCTTCTTCAGCTAATTCATCCAATTGTGAAGGTGGATTGGTTCGAGTAGAGATGGATTTATCTGTCGGTTTGATGCCAGTATCGAGGTAAATGGGACTCCTCCGTCGGGATTTATCAAGAAAGGCGGAATCGGGTAATGCGGTTAAAAGGGTGGCTAGATGGTGCGTTGATTCAGCATCGTCAGAAGGATCAGCATTAGATTGTCTCTTTTGGGACAATTTACGGTAAGCAGATGACTTGCCTGATGGAGTGGTCGGCAAGGGTGACACGATGGTATCGGATTCCATCAGAGGGTGAAAATTAAAAGAGAAAAAGGTAATGTGGGCAGCCCCACCTCGTGTGTGTGGTCTCACTTCTTGGCACGCATAAAGGAGAGCATGTATTACATGGCATACTTTCGTGTCCATTCCCTAGCAGTTGCTTCGTATCTTGGCCTATCCGTCTTGTATAAATGAGCGATTTCAGGGACCAAAGGATCATCTGGGTTGGGATCTGTCAACATGGAACAAATACTCAACAATACTTTGGAGATTGTTAAAGCAGGTGACCATTGATCACGTAAAATATCCAAACAGATGCTACCATTAGCATTGATGTTGGGATGGTAAATGTGTGTGGTAAAGTTCACCTTTGGGGGCTTGAAGGGATAATCTGTTGGGAATTGTATGTTGAGGAAGAAGACGCCTCCAGCATATGGACTATCGGATGGACCCATGATGGTTGCTTGCCAGTGGAATACTAGGGATGGATGAGAGGGGAGTGAGGGGCAAGGAGCGTACGATCATCTCCAATTGGACCAGCAGAACATGATGAGGGTGGATCGCGTCCTAAATCTTGCAATTCCTACATGATTAAATTAGATGATGAACAGAAAAAGAAGGTGGTGGGAGGGAATGAGTGGGCAATGTACCTTGTTGATTCTTTTTAATGCCATGGTTGGTTGTTTGGTCTTGAGCTGGTGGTGAGTGGGTGGAGAAAAATCCGTGACTGCGCCTTCTGGATTACGTGAGATGAGAGAGGGAGTCATCAAGAACTTTTGTGTGTGTGCTAGCACCTTCCACACACTCTCTTTATTCAGTCCTCTGTCTTAATAGGCATCGTCCATGTCATCACCATCATCATCTCCACCCTCAGCAATATCATTGGCCCACTCTCTTTCCCTTTCCATCAATCCTTCAACTTCCTTATTGTAAGCTCCCTTCTTTTCAGGGTACCTCATGGCCCTCACTGCTTCATCATGCAAAGCAAGGCAAAATTCTGTGCGCTGATAGAATGCCTTTTCAGGTTCACGAGTCTTGTACATGTCAGCCTGATCCAAAGAGTACAACCATCCGCTCTTGTGATCAATTTGAGCATCAATCACGCCATCACGAATAGCCTTGGCCACAATGTACTCTGCATCCTGTTCACTATCCAACCCAAGTTTGATGCAAATGTCATAGAGGGAAATGCGAGAATAGGACAAGTTGATCATGCGAATACCAGTCTTGATGACATTGTGACGAAGACGGTTGATCAAAGTAAATGTTTCATCCTTTTGGAATTGAGAGCCATGAGTAGCCAAAGTCTCTTGGAACATGGTCAAATCACCAATGCGCACTGCTTGAGTAATGTTCAAGTAGGGTTGAAGGGAAGCCTTGAGCATGGGTTGACGGAATAAAGATCGTTCAGGAATTTCACCAATCAACAATTGCACAATCACCATAAACTTGTGGATGGTTTGAAGGAATCCAGCAGCAGCAATCGTCTGTGGTGCCTTGCGAGATGCTTGCTGAAGGTGTGTAAAAGCAGCCGTGTACTCCAACTGCATAGCCTTGATCCTTCCAAGGTAGTACATGTAGCGTGCAAGTTGATTGTTACTGGCAGATGCGGGGAAAGTGGTCTTGGAAATGAACTTGTCTGCTTGATCATACATGTGAAAGTGGAAATAGTATCTGAGCAACAAATTGATCAAAACTGCTTGACTTTCATGGTCATGGTGCAAGGCAGTTGTGCGTTGTGCCATGAGCAATTCAGAACGGATTTCTGCAAAATGACTGCCACCAAGACATTCATGAGATCGTGCATAATAAAAGTAAATCTTGGCAGCAATTTGATCCAAACTGCGTCGATTCAATGCCTTTACCTTGGACACGAGGACACGAGAGAGACGAGCAGCCTTGTCGTGCTCTTTTTGATCCAATAAAAAGATTAATACCAACAAGGAGATGTACATTTCTGCTTCAAAGAGGACACCGGCGCGCTCAACCACTTGCTGCCTTTGATCAATGTCCATGGAAGTGGTCGTTTCAATGCATGATAGTAAATGTGTAGCTTCAGGATCACCGCCTGGGAAATAACTAGTAATGATGCCACGAAGACGCTTTGCCGTAAGGGCCTTACGAACTACTCCAAGGCTGCGGAGAACACGGGAAGAGTAACGTGCTTCTGCAGAGGCTACACCACGTTCCAACAGTGTAATGTGTTGCTTGATGTCTGTCAATAAAAGAGTGTGGGCTTCCTTCTCTGCCTGGGCTGCTTCCTGATCACCTTCCAGTGTATGCATTTCCACATCTGTATGCTGGTCAATAATTTTGCCACTGCTATCCCTGATTGTGGTGGTAGTTTCCACAATCTCGATTACTTTTTCAGATACAATTTGATCGCCTTCACCAATCTCTTCTTCAATAATCTCTTCCTCTACTTGAATCTGTTTCCCAGTCTTTTCATCCACAATCTTTTTGGTAGACTTGCTTGATTTAATTTGACGACGATCCATTTTCAAAGGAAATTTTTATGGTGATGACGCGTTCACTTTTTTTATTTTGACTTGTCTGGTGAGGCTTCCTCCTCCAATGCAGCCATAACCACATAGGTAATGACTAATGCATTGGCCACACCCACGGCTGCAAAGGCACTGTACGTACTGTTGCCTACATGGATTATCTCTTCACTATCCAAATGTACCTTGAAACAAGTAGTTGAGTGAATAAAAGTACATGGCAATGGGTGCAAACAACAGTGAGATGGTAAAGAAGGCCAATTTGTACACTACATTGCTACATACAACGCGTCAAATGTCCACAAAGATATAAAGCTTGCCCAGGAACACTTTTGCTTGATCCACCAGCAATAAACGTCCTCTTTTCCAAGGGTGATGGTGGTGGAATCACGTCATGAGCGTCCTCTTGTTTTCCAGTTGCAATTGTCCTCCTTTTGAGTTGATTCCCTTCTTTTTGATGTTGAGGTTCGTCGTTCGTCATCGTCTTGGTGGTCAACATTTCTTTCGTTCCCACGCTCTACGCTTTTCCAACATGTCCACTGGCCCAGATCCTCATTCTTTTGCTAATATTGATCATGTGCAAACCAAGCACCTCCATCTTGACCTCAAAGTTGATTTTACACGCAAATCCCTTGTTGGTGCAGTTACGCTGTCCCTTAAAGCATTGCAGCAAGTAGACACGATTGTATTGGATACTCGTCTCCTCACCATCAAGGAAGCGCGTCATGAGGCTCAAGTGGTCAAACATGAACTTTTGGAGGGTAACGAGGCCTTTGGTACGCCTTTGAGCATTCAGTTGACTACCCCCGTGGCACAAGGCACTGATTTTGAAGTCGTTGTGGACTATGAAACCTCTGAGCAAGCACCTGCAATCCAATGGTTGAGTGCAGAACAGACTGTGGGCAAGGCACATCCTTATTTGTTCACTCAGTGCCAAGCCATTCATGCTCGCAGTTTGGTGCCTCATCAAGATACTCCTGGTGTCAAGATTACGTATTCTGCGTCCATTAGTGTGCCACAACCCCTCACTGCTCTCATGAGTTCCCTTTCAACTGGCCACTCAGTCAATGAGGAAGGCTGGAACGTGTTTACCTTTCAACAAAAAACTACCATGCCATCCTATTTGATTGCCTTGGTGGTTGGTCATTTGGAAAGTAGGGACATTGGTCCACGTTCCAGAGTGTGGTCTGAACCTCAAGTGGTCGAGGCTGCTGCATGGGAATTTGTGGATACTGAAAAGTTCATTGCTACTGGCGAATCCCTTCTTACCCCTTATGATTGGGGTAGGTACGATTTATTGGTGTTGCCTGCTTCCTTCCCTTATGGTGGTATGGAAAACCCTTGTCTCACATTTGTCACGCCCACTCTCCTCGCTGGTGACCGTTCAATGGTGGATGTGGTTGCTCATGAAATCGCTCACAGTTGGATGGGTAACTTGGTAACTACCAAGACTTGGGAACACTTTTGGTTGAATGAAGGTTGGACTGTGTTTGTTGAACGCAAGATCACAGGCCGTCTTCATGGTGAAGCTCAGCGTCAATTCTCCTCCATCCTTGGTTTGAAGGCACTCAAAGACTCTGTTGATTTCTTTGGTACGGACAACCCGCTCACTGCACTTCGTCCCAACATGCAAGGTATTGACCCAGATGACTCTTTTTCCTCTGTTCCCTACGAAAAGGGCTTCAATCTCCTCTACCTCATTGAAACCCTTGTTGGTGGTGCTGAGATCTTTGAACCTTACATGAAGGCTTATGTTACGGAATTCGCTGGCAAATCCCTCACCACTGATGACTGGAAGACCTTCCTCTACAATTATATGGAGAAGCACCATGGTCAAGAAAAGGTGGATGCTCTAAACACCATCAACTGGGATGAATGGTTTACTGCTCCTGGCATGGATATGATCAAGAATGAGTTTGATCGTACCCTTGCAGAAGCATGTGATGCCCTTGCCAAGCGATGGGATGAAGCCCGTGGTGCTGATCGCCTTGACTTTGACAAAGATGATGTCGCCACCTTTACTCCAGAACAAAAGGTCGTCTTTTTAACCAAATTGGAAGAGTATCCTGCCCTCCCTCATGCTAAACTAGCTGTCATGGACACACTCTATGGCCTCTCTGCAACCCGTAACAGTGAAATTCGATTCCATTGGCAATCCTTGTGCTTGGTTGCTGCCTATGAACCCATTTACCCTCAAGTTACGGTGTTCTTGGGTGAACAAGGTCGCATGAAGTACGTTCGTCCACTCTACCGTGCACTCAACAAGGTTCAACCAGACCTTGCCAAGGAAACCTTTGCACAATTCAAGGCAACTTATCATCCAATTGCTTCTCGCCTCATTGAAAAGGACCTTGCTGCTTAAAAATATATATCAAGTCTGTTGTTGTTGATGCGTACAATTGCGCTTCCACACCTCTCTTCCATCCTCCAATACCTCCTTCTTCCATATAGGAACTCGCGCTTTCAGCTCATCCATCAGCCAACTTGCTGCTTCAAATGCTTCCTTCCTATGTACACTAGACACTGCTACAATCACACTCGTCTCACCCACACCAACCACACCAATCCTATGAAATGCAGCTACATGCTTTACTGGATAGTTGACGCGTGTTTCCTCACACAACTCCAGCAGTACTTTTGTTGCCATTGGTACATATGCTTCATACTCTAATCTCAACACTCTACATCCATCAAACACATCTCTTGTCGTCCCACTAAACGTGACAATTGCACCTGCACCATCATCCCTCACCATATCAACAACCTCGTCCAAATTCAATTCTTTTGTTTCAATTTTCACAAAATTCGTCATGGGTCATGTAGCAGTCATTGCAACGTGTTCCCTCAACCAATGGTCACTTGATTTCACAGGTAATCGAGATCGCATCATCACCAGCATCATTGAAGCACGATCTCAAGGTGCACGCCTACGAATAGGTCCAGAATTAGAAATCACGTAAATCAAACCATCCTCTCTCTCTCTCTCTTGCTCACTCACCCTCTAGTGGATATGGATGCCAAGATCACTTTTTAGAAAGTGACACGTACCTACATGCCTGGGAAATGCTACTCTCCATCCTCACTGCTCCACAAACCCATGATATTCTGCTTGATATCGGAATGCCAATTGTCCACAAGAATTGCAAGTACAATTGTCGCGTCATTTGCCTCAATGGATCCATACTCTTGATCCGTCCTAAAATGTATCTTGCAAATGATGGAAATTATCGTGAAATGCGATGGTTTACACCATGGACCAAATCAAAACAAACTGAACAATATGCATTGCCACGGATAGCAAGGACAGTCACTGGACAATCCACTGTTCCATTTGGTGATGCTGTGATAGCCACGTTGGATACTGTTATCGGTGTAGAAATGTGTGAAGAGTTATTTACGCCCAATTCACCTCATATCGATCAGAGTTTGGATGGAGTGGAGATTTTCACGAATGGGAGTGGAAGTCATCATGAGTTACGTAAATTGGATAGGAGGGTTGGGTTGATGATTGAAGCGACGTACAAGTGCGGTGGAGTGTATTTGTATGCGAATCAGCAGGGATGTGATGGTGATCGATTGTATTATGATGGATGTGCAATGATTGTGAGTAACGGACGGGTGATCAAGTGTGGGTCACAGTTTTCATTGAATGATGTGCAAGTTGTGGTTGCCAAGGTGGATTTGGAGACGATACGCTCATTTAGAGGTGTGAGTGTGAGCAGGGGTATGCAAGCAAGTACTGCATCTGCTTATCCAAGGATACATGTGGATTTCGCATTGACGGGTAACAAGTTGAAGGTGGATGCACCACTTGAGCTCAAGTTTTTGACTGCAGCACAGGAAATCAGCCTTGGGCCTGCCTGTTGGCTGTGGGATTATTTGAGATCAAGTGGGACTGTAGGGTACTTTTTACCACTTTCTGGTGGATTGGATTCGTGTTCTACAGCAGTGATTGTGTATTCCATGTGTCGATTGGTGGTACAGGCTGCTCAAGCGGGTAATCAAAGGGTCATTGCTGATGCTAGAAGGATTACAGGACAATTGGATTATATCCCAACAGACCCAAGGGAATTGTGCAGTCGACTCTTTCATACATGTTATATGGGAACCAAGCATTCCAGTTTAGAAACACGAAATCGAGCAAAAGCACTTGCTGAAGCACTTGCAAGTCACCATACTGATTTGGAAATGGATAATGTGGTGCAGTCATTTGAACATTTGTTTACATCAACCACCAACCATGCGCCACAATTCAGTGTGTTTGGTGGTACACTTGTTGAAAATCTTGCACTTCAAAACATTCAAGCAAGGTCACGCATGGTCACTGCTTACATGTTTGCACAACTCCTTCCATGGACTTGTGGTCGTACTGGTGGATTACTTGTGCTTGGTAGTGCCAATGTAGATGAATCATTACGTGGATACATGACTAAATACGATTGTAGCAGTGCTGACCTCAATCCCATTGGAGGTATTAGCAAACAGGATCTCAAATCCTTTCTTCAGTATGCTCAACATGAATTCAACTTGCCTGTCCTTGCCTCCTTTTTATCAGCAACACCTTCAGCAGAGTTGATCCCTAGCACAAATGGACGAGTTCAGAGTGATGAAGAAGAAATGGGCATGTCGTATGCCGAGTTGTCTGTATTTGGAAGATTACGCAAGGTTGAACGACTTGGTCCATTTAGTATGTTTAATCATCTTGTTCATGAGTGGAGTGACAAATTGTCGCCTGCGCAAGTTGCAGCCAAGGTCAAGAGGTTCTTTTATTATTATGCAATCAATAGGCACAAGATGACAGTGTTGACACCAGCGTATCATGCGGAGAGTTACAGTCCTGATGATAATCGGTTTGATCTGCGACCATTTTTGTACAGAAATTTATTCAAGTGGCAATTTGAGAGGATTGATCAACTGGTTCAGCAAGTGGAGGAAGAAGAGTCGTTGGAAAAGTTGGACTGACACTGGACAACAAGGGGGGTTTATAATTCATCGTGTTCGTGCTCTTCTTCTTGCTTTTCAACTACTCCGTACATCTCCTTCATCAATGCACTCAACTTTTCCTTCTTTTCTCCATTTAGGTCCATCTTGCTCTCAACTAGATTGCCTTGCTCATCTATCACATACATTTTGGGTTCAAGTTTCATGTGCTTGATCAGTTCTTCACTGTCCTTGTAGGCTTTATCCAGGTCAGATTGAGAGAATCCAAGTGACTTGGCCAACTTTTCAGCAGCCTGTTTGACTAATTTGGCCTGCTTTTCCAACTCTTCCTTGAGGTTAAGAGCGACCTTTTCCTTTGGCTTGGTTTGCTTCTTTTCCTTCTTCTTCTCCCCAACAGCCTCTTGCTTGACCACTGGCACCTTTGCATCCCTGGGATCAGCCACATCAACCTTTGGTCCATCCAATCCTTCCAATGTCCTATTCGTCAGCCGCAGTGTCGCCAATGCCCTCTGATACTCTTCTTCAGTAACCACAGGCCTACACACAATCTTGTTTGGCTTGCTGAATGCTTCCCCTGAAAACACTGGCAATTCACACAATCGATACGTGTGCACAGTCACCTCATAATGACACGTTTCAATCTCCCTCACTCCTGCAATCTTTTCATCACCTGTAGGACTACATCTAAACTGAATTTGAGTCTTTCTTGGCTTACCAGTCAAATCACATTCAGACCCACCACTCATTTTCACCACAATAAACCTTCTCTCCCCTCTAAATGGATCATGTCCAGTCACAATTGAAGTCAATTCACTCCCAAATTCAGCTTCCATATCCCTCAAATCACTCAAATTAGTTGGTGCTTTTGCCAAATAATAATCCCATTCAACATCCTCTTCAGACTGTTTGTCATGGTACTGTCTCACGCTCTTTTTATGACAGTATTGGTACTTCCACCATCCATCTGTGTAGGACAAACACGTTTTGCGTAATGGTTCGAGGAGTGCCAGTCCTTTATCGAGTTCATGATTCCAATTAAAGTCAGTTTGTGGTGGTTGTAGGGAAGGCAGGGTACACACATACCTTTTATCAGGTCCATTTTGTAAAAGTAGTGCGTTGGACGCATTGAATACATCAGGTCTGGATTCGATTGGAGTAATGGCATTGGCATCACCTTCGATTGCGGGTAACAATGTTGTGATTTGTGATTCAGAGACCATGCGCTTATCAAATTCAATTTGATACTGAGGATGTGCATTTAAATCTGGATGGAATTGTGCCTGACTGACCACAAAACTGATCAATTGTGTGAGAATTAATTTCTTCATGATGAAACAACAGGCATTGCAAGTCACAATCAAATCACATCAGCGTAAACATGTGTTTGATCAAGAGATTGGACTATTACTGTATGGATGTGGAGATGTGGAACAGCCTAGACAGGATACAGCTGCAGTACTAGAAGATTTACTAATTGATTACCTAATCGATACTGCAAGTTGCCTTGTAGTCACTGTAATAGTCCATGTAGTGCCTCAAGGCTGTGGCTGTGGCTGGACCTACGCGTAAAGTTGACCATACGCACTTTTTACACGTATTGAGACATTATCCGAACCAAGTGAAACGTATTGAAGACTTGATAAGGAATGAGAAGGAGATTATGAGTTTTAGAAAGTTACCACATACAGAGGCGGAAGAAGGGGAAGAGGAGTTGGGGAGTGATGAGGAGGAAAGAATGGGGCATGGGGTGGTGCAAAGTGGTAGGATGAATGAATTGAGGAATATGGAGGCATTGGCAGCAGCTGCTAATTTAGCGTCAATGGGAACAATGCAAGGAGAGGGTGGGCCTGATAAGTTTGTGGATGATGAATTTGATATGGATGAGTTGCCTGAAGAGTATGAAGATGATGATGAGATGATGGAGGGTAGCGAAGTGGAGGAAGAGCAGGATGAAGGGAATGGTGGTCTGCAGGCACTATTTGCTGCACTTGGGTCAACTGGAGGTCTGCTGTAATGTGTGGTGGGGAAATGTAAACAAATAGTAATGGTGTTTGAAGCAGCTCTTATGAAAATCTCGATCGAAAAGTCAATCAAACTTCATGAACGAGGAATTTGGTGTTTGAGATTCAATCCAGATGGGACCATGTTTGCAACAGCATCGTCTGACAAGACGGTTATTTTATGGGATGCACAGGTAGGCAACTTGATCAACAGGGTTGATTGGAATTAGACTTTTGAACGCGTTTTTACGATTGAGAGCAAGAGTCAGATGAATGGATTATCGTGGCATCCAAGGGACAATGAGCTACTGGTGGCAGGTGAAGATGGTGTTGAGCATTGGGACATTGGGAAAGCAACTTTACTCTATCAAATATCCATCAAGGAGGCATTCTCAATTGAATGGTTTCCCAAAGGAGAGAAATATGTGTTTACTACCCTCAAGAATGCGAAATACATTTATGGAAGGAATGGACAACGCCTTCAAGAAGTAGACGTAAGTGATGGAGGGTTTGCAGCACAAGTCTATGGGTTGAGTGTGATGTGTGAGGATATATTTGTGACTGTGGGCTCTTTTCCTGACAGAGACTTTCACTTGGTCAGTTTACATTCGTGTAAAGAAGGAGAATATGAAGCTGAATGGGTGGCAGCCAGACCTGGCAAGTGGGCATTTGTTTCACAAGTGTATGAAGGTAGATATGTCATTGTCGCATCCACTGAGAATGCAAGTAGCTCAAGTGAATTATTGACAACATTAGGATAGTGTGGATATGTGGGATCTTTTGTTAAGGGATCGGGTGAAGCAGTTCAAACGTAAAAGCAAAATGAGAGAATGTTTTTGCAGTATGATTGGAGTAGATAATGCCTACATTATTGGTGGTGATGCGAGCACGTACCTTGGAGATTACCAGTAATATTGAGTAGATTCTGTGGTGATTTGGGACAGGCAGACGGGTCAGGTTGTGGACAGAGTCAAGGGGCACAAGGCTAATGTGTGTGGAGTTATCGCACACCCCACAAATGCCTTCCAAGTCATTAGTTATAGTTACGATGGATCCATTACGATGCAAGTAGCTTACTCTGTGTACTGATGTGTATGTAGATTCAAGTCTTGCAAGTACTTTTGTGATGAGGATTGACATCAATTTAGCCATACCACTAAGAAGGATCGAGCCGACAACCAAACCAGAGGGTTCACAGGATAGATTTGAGGCAAGGCAACCTACCATATGACATCACACGCTTCTTAGAAACTGGAAAAGAATCTGACCCAATTGGTCGACACCAAGGCATTAGAAGTCAGATTACCCATCATTTCTGCTTTGGATCACGTTCAACACGCACTCCAAGCATCCATCTTGACATTGCACAAGGAAGTTGCTGATTTAAAAGCACAATTTGCAGATTTCAAGGCCATGACGGTCAAGGAACCAGCAGAAACTCCCTTTCAAGCCAATTTTGTCATGGATGATGGAGCAGTTTTTGTGGAGGAAGAGGTCACTGCTTTAACCTTCAAGGGTAATGACGTAGTACTCATTAGACAAGGCAACCTTTATTTGACTCTTATGGATGATGGACATCTCTGCATGAACGAGTTTACCAATAAGCAACAAGTCCTTTCCAATCATGATTGTCTTTTTAACATCAGAAGCGAGTCAGATGGTGGATACTACCTGCAAGTGGCCTCTACAGGTGAGTACATCCAAATCACCAAAGATCATCCTCTCAACAAGCGATGCTATGCTGCTACAATGTCCCCTCAACCACAAAGCCTCTTGCAACTTGTTCCAAAAGTACAGGATGACTACAGTCAGGTACACTTTCAAACCACCTCCAATCACTACCTCATTCCCATTGGATCAGACTACATCCTTGGAACTAGAAGTGTCCTCAAAGAATCCAAAGGTCTGTTTACATTAGAGTTGGTGGAAGATTATTGAAAATTCTCACACTTTAACTTTTTCCTCCCAAAAATGACAATCACTGTTTATACTTATCCTGGATCCACCCGTACAGCCAAAGCACTCATTGCTGCAAAGTACGTTAATGCAACTATTGACATTGCACCTGATTTCCAAATGGGCGTAACCAACAAAACACCAGAATTCCTGAGCAAGTTCCCTTCAGGCACTGTTCCTGCCCTTGAAGCTGATTACGATGTCCTCTTGTGGGAATCCAATGCAGTGGCCCATTACATTGCTGAATCTGCTCCTGGAAGTAGATTAGTAGGCCGTAACAACAAGGAACGTGCAGAACTCGTTCAGTGGATATCCTTCTCTGATACAGTTGACCGAAACTGCGCTGGATGGCTTCTCCCACTCTTTGGACATGTGCCCTATGATAAGCACAAGTACAAGAATGCTGTTGATGGTATGAAAAAGTGCTTGACTACCATGAACAGATTTCTATTGAACAATACCTTCTTGGTGGGTGACAGGATTACTCTTGCTGACATTATTCTTGGATGCCAACTTGGTCCTCTTTACAAGTTTGTACTTGCCCCAGAGTATAGGAATGAGTTCAAGAATGTCAACCGTTGGATGAAGACTATTCAGAACCAAGAGCACTTTAAGGCTGTTTTAGGTGAATTTGAATGGGCTGCCACTGAGATGAAGCACACTCCTAAAAAGTGATGACATGGTTTTGTTTTCATTAAAAATGGAATCTGATGACCAAATTGTGCAAAAAGTAACACGCCCACGCCCCAAACCACGACGCGTACACCCTAGAAATGTAGTACAGCTAGGCATACCACCTCATTCACATCTAGTCTGCTAGCAAGGATGACAACTTTTTCATCAAAAGCCAAAAGTCCATTGAACTTTCAGATGATGACGACGACGACGATGAACCAGTGATTGATCCCATCAAACGAGCCGTGTCTTCTGAATCCACTGGACCTAGAAAAAAGCCATCCCTCGACATGGATGAACTATTGCTTGTCGCGTCACCTCAACCAGTCATGCAGAGTTCTCCACCTTCGTCTCCTTGCCTAACTCCACCTCCAGCACCTCCAGCACCTCAGTATTCCACCAACAAAAAGTACTGCCCCCATCTCCACCATTCACATGTTGTAGGTGGTCAACCAACATCATTACATTGGATGACAGTGAAGAGGAGGAACAAGTACCGCCACTACAACTTGAACCAGAATTACAGCAAATTGTGCATAGCCCACTGCCTTCATCCTCACAAGAACGGGATAAACTCAGATTGACCATAGTAGGACGCATGAATCCACACGCTAAACCAACAGAAGCAACCGCTGCATTTTGGCTTGGATTTCAAAAGCCACTTTATGTCCAACTGTTCTCGGATCAACGCCTCGGAATTGCCTTTGATGCCTTCAAGAGACATCTCAAGCACAATGAGCAATTGATCTTTTTGTACAATAATGTCAAGCTATTTGAAGCATCTACCCCTCAATCCATCAACTTGCCAGATAACGCAGTTTTGGAAGTCTACACGCAAGATGGTCACCGTGAACTCGTTCAGGATCAGCAGAAACTCCTCAGTTCACTCATACGCTCTCATTCACCTCCACCTCCGGTAGTCGACACAACGCCTCGTTGGACCATCATCATCCGTGATCCCAACCAAGACACTCACAAATTAGTAGCACGTCCCACCACCCTCGTCTCCCTCCTAATCGCCAAATACGCTAAAATAGTTCATCTAGAACCCTCCCAGATTACTCTTAACGTGGATGGAGATGACATTGATCCTCAAGACACGCTCGAATCAGCGGATTTAGATGACCAAGTGCTCGTAGAAGCCATTTACTCTTGAACTCCTCTCATTTGCCCATTCCCTGCAACTTTTCACCAATCAACTTGTTCACTGAAAAGAACTTGCTCACACATCGGTCAATACACATGCTCTCACCACGCGTCAATTCACCATCCTGATACTTTGCACCAATACATTTAACGTGACACGTATCCACGATCCTATTGAACAGATCGGTAACCATTTCCAATTCTTGCTCAGCTGCTGCCATATTGGCCATATTGATACCTTGGGGATTACCCGCGTTCTGTTGCCCAAATAGAAATGACATGAAAAAGATTTCAGATCTAATGAAACGCAAATTGAAATTGGCAGGAGCACTAGCTCAATTACAGACACAACAATCTAAAAAACGCGTACAACAAGACCCTGAACCACCTCCAAAAAAGAAAAAGGCAGTGAGTGTTGGTAAGAATGCCTATCCAGCCTACAGTCATCAAGATGCAATCCTGTTGATTGGGGAAGGTAATTTCAGCTTTGCTTCATCACTTGTGCAAAAATACCTAAATCATGACGCGTCAAATGTCACTGCAACGTGTCTAGACAGTCTAGAAACCATCCAGACCAAGTATGGACAGGATGCAACTGACCATATTGAACAAATAACGACATGTGGAGGTACTGTGCATTACCAGTTGGATGGAACATTGCTCAACAAGGATAAGAGGACGCGGAACAAGCAGTTTGATCATGTGGTATTCATGTTTCCTCATATTGGAGCAGGGATAAAAGACAAGGTTAGGAATATTCAGAGTAATCAAGAAATGTTGACCAAGGTGTTTGTGGCTGCAAAGGAGGTGTTGAGTGAACGTGGTGAGGTACATGTTGGGTTGAAGAGTACGCCACCGTATGATGAGTGGGGAGTGAAGAAATTGGCAAAGGCTGTTGGATTGGATTGTGTGCAAAGTTGTGTATTTGAGCCAAGGATGTTTCCTGGGTACGAGCATAGGAGGACGATTGGATTTGAAGAGGGGATTTCAAAGGGTGGGAATGAGGAGTTGAAGGGCAAGGAATGTCGAGTGTACATGTTCAAACAGGGCCCCAGGCAATAGTAGGCATGGAAATCAGCAAAGGCTCAATCACTCAATAGCAGTCACAACAAATTTCACCACACCACAGAATCCCCGAAATATGAATCTCGAGGCTCACAACTGGACTCGAACAAACCACACATTTATTCATTCCGCGCCCATTTATGGTGAGACATCATCCTCATACTCCCCACTCCTCTCATCCTTTATTAAAAAGCGTAAAGATTCCAACATGTCATCACCACCATCATCCTCTCCACTACCACCAGCCTCCTTCAAGCGACACAGAACCTCATCCTTCAACACCACTACACAGCCCTTCTTCTCACAACCTGGCTTTTATGGAGTGGAATTGGTACATAACATTCTCCAATACTTGCCACATGTCGATCGTTGCCAACTCGCAGCCACCAGTCGTATTTATTACAATGTATTACGCAATCACGACAAGTACTGGTATTTATTGGACCTATCAGATATTGATGAACGGTATCCTCCTAAAAAGAGACGGGACAAGCACACGTGTACTATTGAAGATCGCCTTGGACTGCTGATCCAGTACAATTCCTTTTATTTGAATAGGATACGGTCAGTCAACGTGGCGTACTCGAACGTGAGGTTTGGCGCAGTTTTCTGGGAATTCTTTTTAAAGGCTACCAACATTGATGTGATTGATTTATCATATTGTACTGGAATGGAGCAACAATCTTTAGGATGGTTGGCAAATGTAAAGAGGCTAAAGAGGTTGTTTTTGGCTGGATGTGGGTTGAATGATGCTGCGTTGGAAGTGTTGCACAAGGCAGCGCCTGAATTGGAAGAATTGGACCTGTCTTCCATGCCTGGCATTTCTGAAAATTGTTTGTATAGTGTGTTGAGGCTGACCAAGCTCAAGAAACTTTACCTACAGAATTCCATG
This sequence comes from Acaulopage tetraceros, assembly GCA_004114255.1. Lineage (NCBI taxonomy): Eukaryota > Fungi > Zoopagomycota > Zoopagomycetes > Zoopagales > Zoopagaceae > Acaulopage > Acaulopage tetraceros. The sequence goes on from QZWU01000026.1 coordinate 29,745, forward strand.
TCGGAATGGTCGCCACTTGTGATGGATCACGCGCCTAGTTTGAATGAAAAAGTGATCAAGGGAACAGTCAAGGAGAGTGGATTTACATCGCTCCTATTACCACGGAATGAAGATGTGACTCCAGATTTGGTTCAAGCACTGGTTACACGTTACAAAGGATTGGAAGAGTTGGCCATTCACACCGGCAAGTTTGTGCAGGCTGAGAATGGTCTTATTGAGACAGAAGATGGAGTTGCTATCCTTGGGATACTGCAGGAGCACCTTCACAGTCTCAAGATACTTGATGTGGCCATCATGAGTGAACTTTGCATTCAAAGCGCATACAAGTTGTTCAACAGACTGGAAAAGCTGACCGTTGATACATGTTCCAGTGCCTTTACTCACAAAAGCATCCAATTGCTAGCAAAGAACGCACCTGGCCTACAATCTCTCTGTTTCTACGAATGTCCAGATGATTTGTGGTACTTTGATGTACTTGAAGCCAGCCATCCTGATTGGACACACATGGTTTACACCATTGATGATGAAACCATGGGCGTACTTGCTGATCATTGTCCAAAATTACGAGCATTGCAGATTTTTGCAGATCATTTAACACAGGATGGACTGGAACACATTACACGGTTTAAAAAACTCGAATACTTGCACATGACAGGTGCATGTCTTGATCACAACAGTGAAAAGTACTTTGTATCCAAAATACCAGCATTGAACACTCTCATTCTCCCTGATGCAAGGAAAAAGACATCAGATGTACGACTTGATGCATGGTTCAATCAACCTCATGCTGCATGGTGGGGACTTAGGCAACTTGTGGTGGATCTCAATGCATTTACAGATGATGAATTATCAGCCATTGGCAGTACATTTACTCTATTGGAATCCCTGGACATTACATCGGATTACGCAATTCCACTCACGCTCATGGCAGTTGCACAACACTGCACAAGATTGGATTACTTGAAACTAGTTCAAAGGAAATCTCTGTCCACATTTACACAGCCTGGAGTAGAAATGGAATCTGCATTCAAGCGATTATGTGAAAATTGTGCATTACTTTCAATAGTTTCTATTTCAGGCGAACTACTGACCGAGCGTTCATTTGAAGCCTTGGGAACATGTCCACGGCTCTATGAATTGATCATGAATCGATGTACGCCTATTCCGATTGAGATGGTCAAGTCGGTCGTTGAGAAATCAATTCGTTTGGAGTATTTGAAGATTGTTGGTGGTGAACCTGGTGATGCATCGTGGTTCAAGAAGCATCAAGTGGTGTACCACACTACCTAACAAGTGACTGGCCTCTTTAAGCTGACTCGCTCCAGGCACTAAGATTCACCTCAATCTTCTTTTCATCTTTTTTTTTCATCCTTTAATCTAATCAATGTTTAATTTTTCTTGTACGCTTATCCTACTTTTAATCGTGGTGCAATCTACCCTACCCAAACCAATTATTGAACACGTTGGTCAGGCTCTTCATGGTATCAAACAAGGTGTTGAAGATGACACAAGTGAACGTGCTGCCTGTTGGGTAGAATCTTATGGTCGGGGCGTTGGCCTCATCCCAAAAGATTGTGGACCAGGTAAAGAAAACAATGCAGGACTTTGCTACCCTAATTGTCCTGATTGGGCACCCGTTGGCGCTGGCCCAGTCTGTTGGAGTAAATTTGGCGTGATTCCAGTTCGCAGTCATGGCCGTGGTGTTGGCCTCATTCCCAATCAATGTCCAGGTGACCGTGAACTTCATCAAGCACTCTGCTACACTCCTTGCAGACAAAACTTTAATGGTATTGGACCTGTTTGTTGGCAGAATGGATGTCCACCTGTACTTCCTCATCGTTGTGGGGCTGTATGCACAAAGAATGCAGGAAAGTGTTTGGGATTGGGACCTTCTTTGGCTGTGAGTGGACTCACTAATGGATTGGGTGGGATTGGTACGACTATTGAAAAGTTCAAGGCTTGGAAAAAGTGTACAGAGTTGTGGGGATTACCTGCTAATGCATTTGATCCACCCCCTCCACCACCTGAACCTGTGCCCATGCCTGAACCTATACCAGTGGCTGAGCCTGTGCCTGAGCCAGCACCAGTTGAAGAAGCTCAAGTGCAAGTTGTTGAAGAGGAACCAAAGGTAGCGCCGGTTGTTTTGCCTGGTCCTCCTCTCCCACCACAACTACCTGTTCAGCCACAACTTCCACTTCAACCACAGCCTCAACCTCAACCATTTCAGCCACCACAACCACCACGACAATATCAAGTAGGCTTCTAACGACAGTCACAACATAAACATTGTGCTTTTCCTTTCAAAAACTTTTCTCACCAATAATTATGCGAGCATACACACTCTTTGCCACCCTCCTCCTCGCCACGTTCACATCTGCTCAATTGTGTGGACCTGGAAGCTGTCCACCTGGTAAAGATTGTGCGCCACCACCCAACGTAGCCCACGTTCTCGTACATCCTCCTCCATCATCTCCCACCTCATCCCTCCCCTTAGAAACAAGCCCCCAATTGGAGAGCAAAAGCAGTCATCGATGGTCAAATCAAGGACATCTTACTCGCTGATTACACGGGCAAATTCGTCGTCCTTGTCTTTTATCCACGCGACTTTACCTTTGTCTGTCCAACTGAACTCCTCGCCTTTTCTGACCGTTTAGACGACTTTAAAGCCCTCAATGCCCAACCAATTGCCATATCGGTTGATTCTGAACATGCTCATTTGGCATGGACGAGTATGGAACGCAAAGACGGTGGGATCAAGGGCATTAAAATCCCACTTGTATCAGACCTTACCAAAGACATTTCACGTCGTTATCAAGTTTTGTGGGAAGAAGAAGGTGTTGCTCTTCGTGGACTGTTTATTATTGATCCAAAGGGAATTGTACGTGTTCAGCATGTCAATGATTTTCCATTGGGAAGGAGTGTGGATGAAGTGATCAGATTGTTGGAAGCTATCCATCATTCTGATAAGCATGGGGAAGTGTGTCCTGCTAATTGGAAGAAGGGTGGTAAGACTATTGTGCCTGATCCTGCTGGTTCGTTAAAGTATTTCAAGAGTGTGCATGATGAGCTTTAAGAAATGTCTTTAAATTCTGCTTCAAATGTGTGGGATTGTGGAGTTGTGTGAGGGTAGATGGTGTGGAAAGTGTTGTCTTTAAGGATGTGGAGGGAGATGGTGTCCAAAGTGACGTTGATACCATCCAAAGAGTGACCAGTGGTGGTGATGATGCATGGAGTGTTGCCACTGGATAAAAAGACGAGTTGTAGTCTTGTTGTTCCTGCTGTGGTGGTGGAGAGTCGAGTGGATTGAGGTGAAGTGTGCATCCAGCTCACTGGGTTACCTAGTTTTTGTGTGAGGGATGGGTTATGAGCCATTGAATGGACAAGTTGATTGATGGTTGTGTCATAGAGTGTACGTGTGAGCATTCTATCCATTGTCAATGGGAAGAGACGGTTCCTTGTCCAACGATACGCAACATATCCACCAATACAACCCAGCAAGTTGGAATTCGTAAGGGCTTTTGTGAAGAGGAATCCACCTAGTCCTGCACCCCATGGCACCCACCTCGTGGGGATTGTTGACAAGTGTCGTACTGTTGATTGTCTGAGCATGCTGCTGGTCCTGGTGAAAACGCGTGAGGTGTACATTCTAAAAAAAGTGTAAACAAAAAACGCGTGACTTGTCCCCCCAACTCTTTGTGTATTATCAAAAGTGTCTCATTAGGTATTGCGACCACACTCATGAGCAAGGCATAAAAGCCTCGCAGAATGCATTCGCACCCACCTGTGAGTTCATTCTTTGGCAATTTGACGAAAGGGTTGATCATAGCCAAGACTAACCGCAATTGGCTTCTCAGCTAACGACCCATGCTTTGATTACCATGAAGTTTACGTTGTGAGGTCATTGGAGACTGTCACTACTCTTTTTCTACTTTCCACCAGTGACAAAAGTTGAACAGATTGTGGGACGCAATGCACATTACCACGCGCGCTTCATTTATTGCATGCAATCGTACTCCTGGTGGAGCTGATTACCTTGCAGAGGATAACACGTTGGCATTTGGTGCACAGAATTGGATTGCCTTGATGCATCCTGGTAATCTTGATCAATTTGGGATTACGCGTACTCTACTTGGACACACTGCTCCTGTTAATTGTGTACGGTTTATTACGCCAACTCTCCTTGTATCTGGGAGTGTGGATAAAACTGTACGCGTTTGGATCAAGGAGGATGGTGGTGATTTCAATTGCAAATTGGTGGTGGAAGGACATCAAGCACCTGTTTGTGCACTGGTTGGAATGATGGATGGTGGCCTACTGAGGATTGTCAGTGCATCATCGGATGGTCAAGTACGCGTCAATACGTGTACATTGGTGGGAGAGCCTACTTGCAACTCTACGGATGAATGGAACGCGTTCCCAAAGACTGTGTTGGCCATGTCAGCCTGCCATCTGCCTCAAACCAACGTGCCATTGATTGCTATGAGCGGAATTGATGCCAAGATTAGTTTGTACGCATTAGTGGATGGTAAATTGAAGCACATGCTTAAACTGTCTGGTCATACGGAATGGGTTCGTGATTTGAATTGGAGCAACGCGTTTTCAGATGCAACTGGTACTTTTTTGATGCTAGCAAGTGCTTCTCAAGACAGGTACGTGAGATTATGGCGATTGCAAGTCAAACAAGATGGGGAACAAGCAGTGGAGGTTGTGGCTGATGCTGCAGAGAGTGATGATGATGAGGTGGATGAAGACGGTGGATTCACTACTACACGTGCATACGAGTTCATTGTGAACAACTTGACCTACGTTGCTACATTGGATTCAGTTTTGCAAGGACATGATGATTGGGTTTATTCTGTACGTTGGCAATCAACTCTTCAAGGCTCATCTTCAACCATGTGCTTAGTTACAGCATCCGCAGACAAGTCTGTCTTGCTATGGACACCAGATGAAGGCACGAGCGTATGGACACCTCGTGTTCGTGTTGGGGATATGGGTGGCACTGCCCTTGGTTTTTATGGTGCTTTTCTCTCACCTTCCTCTAATGACACGCTCATCATCTCTCATGGTTACCATGGTGCTATTTATGCATGGAAGAACACCAAAGACACCCCTGAATGGCACAATGTAGTTGGTACCAGTGGACATTTCGCACCAGTACAACAAATCAAATGGGATCCATCTGGTTCTTATTTGATCAGTGTCAGTCTTGACCAAACAGCTCGTCTCTTTGGCCCTTGGAAACACGATTCAACCACCACATGGCATGAATTAGCTCGTCCTCAAATCCATGGTTACGATTTACGCTGCATTGCCTTTTTGAATGGGTTTCAATATGCCAGTGGTGCAGATGAAAAAGTCATTCGTGTATTTGACGCTCCTCAAGTATTTGTCAAAAAACTAGCAGCCTACACTGATAATGCCAATCTCCTTGACCACGTATCCGCTCGTCCTATTGCAGCCAACCTTCCACCCCTCGGCCTATCCAACAAGGCAATCTTTGATGGACAAGATCTTCCAGAAGAAGGCGAAAATCAATACTACTCTTCAATTGCAAGTATGCCAGCACTCTTACAAGACACTTCCATTCAACCACCATTTGAACCAACGCTTTTACAACAAACACTTTGGCCAGAAACTGAAAAACTATATGGTCATGGATTTGAACTTGTTGCATTGGAATCAACGGGCCATGGACGCTTCCTTGCAACCGCATGTCGCGCAACCAAACCTGAACACGCAGTCATTCGTCTCTTTGATTCTCAACAACAATGGAAAGAAATTTGTGCACTTGCCGCTCATCAACTTACCATTACACGAATCAAAACATCACCTGACCAACAATGGATTTTATCTGCAGGTCGTGATCGTTCATGGGCACTGTTTGCATACCAACCCAATCAACTAGAATCGCAACCTTATCAATTAGTTGCCATGTATCAAAAGAGTCATTCACGCATTATTTGGGATTGTGCGTGGTCAAGTGATTCACAAGTGTTTGCGACTGCAAGTCGTGACAAGTCAGTCAAAGTATGGGCACAAGTCAATGGTGAATGGAAATGTAAAGCAACAATCAAGATGGGTGAAGCGTGTACTGCAGTTGGATTTGCACCATTCCATGACAAGTATGTGATGAGCATTGGACTCGAGAATGGAGATATTTTCATTTGTGCAGCTGAAAAGGATGGATTGGAAACATGGGAAATGGTTGGACAAGTGGATAGGAATCAAGCGCATGCAGGAACAGTTCATTCACTTGAATGGAACAATCGGTATTTAGCAACGTGTGGTGATGATCATATGGTCCGTGTTTTTGAAATTCAACTATAAAGTACATTTTTATTATGGATCTGAAAGTGTACTGAATGTGTTGCGATTCTTGAATTTCATTGCAAGTTTGGCGGGGAGTGCGACTACAGGTGGTGGAGGTGGAGGTGGAGGTACATGTGGTGTGGATGGTCCCATCATGTCCAAGGTTGTACTGGATAGTTTGGACAGTAGAGTTGGATAATTGCGTCGAACAATCTCGGTTACTTGATCTAATCGAAGCAGCCACATTTCACAAGCTGAAAAGACGTTTCGGTCTAACGCATCACTCCATGAAAGTAGGGTGGATGTTTGTTCTCTCCATCTTGTCAGCATGATGTTGATGGGATCCCAGAGGCGTTCCCTTGCATGAGGGACAGGTGAGCGACGTACCATATTCGATTGAAAGATGGAGTAAATGGGATCACCCATGGTTGCATTGAAACCATCATAGTCACGTTTAAGGAATGAAGGATGAGGAAGGTCAAAGAGCAATCGTAGTTGGAAATCTGAAACGTAAACAATCCACCCTGAATTGGAGATTGAGCGAGCATGACCACTAAAGGATGGATTGGAAGGATAATCTGGTTGGAGACTGAGTGCATACAAGGGTAAAAAGTATTGTGCAAGGCTATTGACGGATTCCAAGGAACGGAGTGGACGAGGTGATGGGACTAATGCAGTTGCTATGGGTGAGTGATGATCTCCATTCAATGTTGGTTTGGTCAATTTGGGTTCAGGGGTGACGGGTGCAATGGGCAGTGGATCGTTTTCATTATCTGTAGAATCATGGCCAACTTCTCTTCGTGAAAGCAAACGTCGTTTCTTGCGATTAGAGGTTACTGCTGGAGACGAAGTGGATGAGCGATTTTTGGGTGGTCGACCAGGTCCTCGTTTTGGTGGTTGAGGTGATTCAACAGGCTGAGGCCGCGATGACGTTTCCACCACTTTGGGAGGTTGTCTTTTTGTCACCTTCTTTTCTTCCACTTGTTTGGATGGTTTGTCGTCATCATCATCATTCAATAGTAGGATGTAGGCACTGTCATCCTCTTCACCTTGCCACAGATCAGCAGGTCGTTGACCAGATGCATTCTTCGCATTCTTGTTGGCACCTGCTTTCACCAGCAGCACACAAACTTGACCATGACCATTTTCTGCTGCGTCGTGTAACGCGGTATCACCATTATCAGCGCATGCCTTTGGATTAGCACCTGCTTCCAATAATATCCTACAACACTCCAAATGACCTTTTAGTGCAGCAGAATGCAAAGGAGTCCATCCACCATTATCACGCGAATTCACATTGTACAATTCCATGACTTCTGGTGGTTCAGCATGTGTGCCACGTTCTTCAATCAATTTAACACCTTCATTAATCATGTCTTGCATCAGTTGTGCTTCACCCTTTTCGGATGCACGATGTAAGGGTGTTCTTCCAGTTTTATCACGCTTACGAGGTCGCATGACTGAGGTTGGCGGAATAATGCGATGCACATGATGTGGTTGTTCCTTGTCACCATCTGCATCCTCTCCCTCTTCATCCAACCCATACAAATAATTGGATTGTTTTGCAATATGCTTCACCTTGCTTCTGTTGCCACTTGGTCGAGGTGGGCGATCATAGTATTCATACTGCTTTCTACGCTTCTTCTTTTCATCTCGTTCTTCAATTCGGCCCAGTGTGGCCAATAATTGCTGGAATTTCCTGTCCTCTCGAGATATTGGCATGGTGGGTGAATTGAGCGTCGTGCCTGGCCTGGATAAAGAAGATGTTCTTGAATCACTCGTGGTGCGTGGTCGTTGTCTGCGCACATCATCATCATCACCTTCATCTGAATCTTCACCTTCTTCACTATCAGATTGTTGTGTTTGTTGCTTTTCAGCCGGAAATGCTGTTGAAACTTGCAACAGTGGATTTTTACGGGGACGTCCACGCGGTCTCTTCAAATTAGTGAGTGTCATGGAATCATTTTTTGAGGAGGATACCACACTTTCTGAATCTGAAGGAGGGACAGGAGGTGGAGGTTGAACCACTTCTTGCTTTTCCAGTAAAAGTGGATCTTCATCAGGAACGCGTAACCCCATTTTCCTCGACAGGTAATTCGTCACTGCAGGATCTGTGCTCACATCCAATGCAATTTGACCAGCATCATTCTTCATCATTACATTTGCACCTGCTTGCACTAAATTCTTGACTACATCCAAATGCCCATTCTCACTAGCATCATGCAATGGTGTGTCTCCACGGTATCCACGTGCATTTGGGTCACTTCCCCATGCCAACAATAATTGCAAAACCTCCAATCTTCCTTCTAATGCAGCTTCATGCAACGCAGTCCAACCAGCATTATCTTGAGCATGCACATCTGATCCACCATGCAATAAATTTAAAACATCTCTAAATTTGTTTTGAGATGCAGCATGATGCAGCAATGTCCTCCCACTACGGTCCTTGACACGAGTTAATGTCATCACATATCCATGCTTGTGCAACAATTGCGCTAATTCAGAATGCTCTTCCTTGACCACATCATATGGCGTTTCACCTTCTTTGTTCCTAAACAGTGGATCTGCACCAGCCATCAACAATTGTTGAACTACATCCAACCAACCACGTTTAGCAGCATCATGCAATGGAGTATCGTTTGATGGTCCACCAGGCTCAGAAACACTTGCACCATGATCAATCAAAATTTCTACAACTTGTACATTTCCATAAATGCACGCTTCATGCAATGGAGTCCAACCCAAATCATCCTTTACATTTACATCAACCCCTGCAGTCAATAATCGTTTCACTAGTGAATACGAATTCCTTGCAATACTGTCAAACAAAATTGTTCTACCGGATGCATCACGCTTGTTTAATCGACGCTTGTCCTTTTCCAATCGATGACGTTTACGTGATACGGTTTCTGATTTCACTTCAGAAGGCGTTAATCCATCTGAATGTAATCCCATCAATTCGCTCAACGTCGTTTCGTCTGTAAACAAATTATCAGAGGCCAAATTGGAAGGTTCATCGATTACGCGTAAATTGTGAATTTCACTCAGAGAAGGCGTATCTTCAAAACCATCGTGAAACCCATATTTTACGATGGGCACGTCTCCAACCAAACTTTCTGCATCAGATGCATCGTTAGAGGAGGCCAATTGAGAGGAATCAATGGAAGAAAGGTCAGAATCGCTTGTAAAATCACTTGAACTTGATTGAATGGAATTCCTACGTTCAGAAAGGCTACCTGGACTCCATTTGATTTCAGGAAGGTCATCTTCAGATTCATAAAAGGGTATTGTGGTTGAGTCGTGACCTGGAGGTGGATCGGTTTCTTGATGAACGACATGCAAGTCCATCTTGTTCCTAATCCTTCTTAAATGTGAAATGTATCAAGATTACCTTGAGGAGAGGGGTCTTGAGGGGTGGGTATATGCCAATGCCAATGTCCTATCACGATCAACAATCAAACGATTGATCAAACGCACTTTTTTACAATGCTGACCAAATAGGAGATCTTGATTGTATGCCCTGGCAGCCAAAGATGCTTTTCACACTCACTTTTCGTGCCAATTAGAACGATGCAATCGCTGCTTTGAAAAAGGAAAAAAGACGAGATGGAAAAAAAATCTTTTTTTGGGGGGTGAAAAATGCCTACAAAGTGGACATGTTGGATGCCATGCGTACTGTTTGCCATAGACTTGTGAGAAAAGTGTCAAAGAGAGCGCGTAACCTTGGTTGACGGCGTACCAGTAGTCCAAGGATGAGTAATAGAAATGCAAAGCGTGGAAGGTACTGGTTTGTTGATACCATGATTTTGATAAAAGTGATGCTCCTTTGCAGTATACCTGTACTATCTGGAACTACTGATGGTGGTGAAGCTATTGATCTGGTCATGTTCGTATGTGCTGGTGGTGGTGGTGTAATTGAAGGAGGAGGAGGAGGAGGAGAACTGGCCTTGACCACAGGCTTTTCCACTTTGGCCTGCTTCTCTTGTACTTGTCGGATCTTTTCACGTTGTTCCAATTTCTTTAAATATTTTCCAAACGTCTACATGCGTTTCAGTTCATTCACTGACATGCCTTACTAATTTGGATCGTTCAGTCAATATTGTGTTGTACTTGAGAAATGATTTGGCCGTTTCCCACTCCTCCATGGGTGGCAATACGTGCAACAAGTACAATTCCACAATGCGTTCATAGGCATCAAACTCTTGTACAAGGGCATCCCGCGCCTTCTTTTGAGTTGTAATTGGTGCAGTTTGTGAAATGGACTGCAATGCATCCATGAATCCATCATCCAGACTAGCCAACCATTCCTCAACTAGTAATTGAGCAGATTTCAACAATTTAGCCTGTTTTGCAAGTAGGATACTAGCACATTCAACACAGTAAGGGTAAAATGTACCAATGAATAATGATTTTGGAGGGCAGAGGTGAGCCAATATCAGCAACCATGGCATCCACCAATTTCTGTAGGTCGTGGTGGGCGTATTGTGGCAATTCCAAGTGTTCACAACGCGCCTTTGTGATATTCAACTTCAATACCCATAAATTGATTTTAATCTGTGCGAGTTTGGCAGGATCGGTGTTGATGGCTGCTGTAGACTCAATGGCCTGCTCCAACAATAGGTCAGATTGAGCAAATCTCCTAAAGATCAGTGCTTCTGAAGCCTGATTGTAAATTGCAAGTGTTTTTTCCATAGCAAGATTACGTAAGAAACAAAGTTTTATGGGTAATTTTAGCAGGTTTAAGAGAGGTCAAGCAAAGGAAAGACAGTGGGTCGACCATGTGCACATTGAAAGGGAAAAGTACAGTTTGTGAGTTTGTGAAGAATGTCTTGGGCTTGCTCTTGGGTCAATGGATCATTGAACTTGATGGCAGCTATGAGGATTAAACTGACGGGAGAGGAAGACTTGCAACGACATGAGAGTGACTTGCAGTAATCCAACAGCAACCGTGGACAATGGTGAATTCTACTGCTCCAATGACTACTTTGCAGTTCAAGCGTTGGGACCAATTTAAAAGTATGGATCGACCTGGCATAATCCACCAATAAAGATTGCATAAAATCATGCATATCCATCTTTCTATGCATAAGGATCTCTGGAATATGGTGAACGTGGATCACACTGCACATTCGATCAGCCGACACAGTGATGCCCCATTGTTGAAGGTGAGGGATGTGTTTTTCACAGATTTTGATGTCATGCAATGAAAGTGTTATGGTGAAATTCACTGATACTATTGTGCTGGTAAGCATGGTCAGATAGTCTTCCAATAGAATACGTTCGTGTGCAGCATGTTGATCAACAAGTATCACCTTTGAAGGTTGGAAGGGTAGTATACCAAGCAGGAATTTGTTGTCCACTTGAGAAATGAGCTGTAGACTCGAGAGGTCCTGACTTGAAAGTGCATGCGGCGTAGGGGATGGATTCAAAGCACTTGGTTGTTTGAGAAAAGTATCAGTACTGCTGTAAATGTGATCACGTTGCATTGTGGGAAGTTTAGATGGTTCCATGGTGTTGCGAAGTGTCTTGAATGTCGGTGTGGCCCTTTTGGGTGTGATGAGTTGAATTCTACCAAAGTTCAAGTACTTGGAAGGAGGATCGTACCGATTTCCAGTTCGTGGATCTATCTTAAAAGTCTCATTGGTGTATGGATCCATCCATTCTATACCTGCAGTGCATTCCTCATACTCTTGATGCAGTTGCAAGGCACCAAGTTCATGTGGATTGATCGATTTGGTACGTTTACTTGCTCTGATTTGAGAATAATCACTCCATGGCTTGGATGGCATTGGTGCAGAAGAAGATCGCTTGATCGGTGTGATTGAGGGGCGTTCTGCGTCACGAATCATGTAGCCAGCATTCTGCAAGAGTTGAAAGACAGCTTTGGTCAGTTGTTCTTCCACCTTGACTCCTTTCTGTAAGGATTCTACAATCAGAATGTAGGATAACATTTCATCCAATTCCGTGTACTTTATCCGCAATTCGTGTTGCATCTACCCTCTGTAAGCTATGGCTGATGAGTGCCTTGCCTGTTTCTTGAAGATGCGTCTATCCAATGCTCTAGTGACTGCCTTGGATAGCGACTCATTGGTGCTGATGCGTCCATCTACATCTACAAGGTTCAAGTTCAGTCGTAGTGCTCTTACAAATCAATTGGTACATCTAATCTGCTCAACACACAAGATTTCAGGGCTAGTACCTTGGATCCTTTGGAATGTTTTGCAAGGTGTCCCTTTATAATGCAATGCTTTGCCTCAAAATCCACTTGAGCAACAAGATCAGCCATTTGAATTTTGTAGAGTTGAACAAGTCGTCCTAAAAGTGTCTTTTTCTTGGCTAGTTGAAGGATGGTTGTTCCAGTTCCTTGATCAACCATTGTAAATCCAACGTGATGATAAAGGGCAGCATAGTCTTCCAGTAATGCCTTGCACTTTTCCACTGTTTGTTCATCGTGTCTCATTCTACTCAAACTAGAAACTCGTGCAAATAGTCGATGGACGTGTACGCGTGTTCCAGAAGAAGGCATGGATGCCAAAGTGTCCACAATGCATTTTCCATTCTACTCGGATGAACCATCTATACCATCGCCTACCTTGAACGTTACTTGTACCGCTAGTTCATTTCGTGTTCTGGATGTGATCTGCACCCATTCAGAGAGATGCATCATATAAAGTAATGCTACAAATCCTATGAATGTAGTGCATATAGTACGCATACATTGGCCATGTCGTCCATACATTCGTTTAGATGCATCCTGCTTGCTGGTAGCTGCACATGTACCAATCACCTTTTCCAAATCGTGTCGTGGAATACCACTGCCATTATCCTGTGCCACCACATCACACAAACCAGAATCAACTTCAACCGCAATGACCGTAGCAGCAGCATCCAATGCATTCTCCACCAATTGACGCATACACTCCACCAGTGAAGTCATCCTTGCCCCTGCCTCCATCTCATTACCAACTTGTGTTGACAAGCGTGCAATTTGAGCCATGATCAAAAAGATTTCTTGATGATTCTTCCAATCCGTCCCACACACTGGCCCCGATTGCACCTCATACGCAACCTATCTACACTAGACCAACACGGTATTCCCTCAACCTCAATTACAAGATCCTTGTTAGGTCCATTAGCTGCTTACCATCGACTTGTCAACCATGGAACCTTGCATCCTGATGACTTTCAACGGCGTATCGTGTCAATTCTAGACGACTTGCACCACCAACTACTACGCTACCACCATCAAAAGTCACAGCCTCACTCTCTGTTCTCCAAAGCAAGATGTACCCTCCAAGACGCGTGTTCAACTCGTGTAGATATCCACCCTCTTCACTCCTCCACCTCCTCCCAAAGGACTCTATTTATATGGTGGTGTTGGTTCAGGCAAGACCATGCTCATGAACCTCTTTCACGATCACCTTCCCATACCCTCCAAAAAGCGTATTCATTTTCATGCCTTTATGCAAGATATTCATACACGCGTTCAAGCCATCAAAACGACCAAATCAGCTGATGCTATCCCACTCATTGCCAAGGATATCGCAAAGGAATCCTCCGTATTGTGTTTTGATGAATTCCAAGTCACAGACATTGCAGATGCCATGATTCTACGTCGATTGATCCATGAGTTGATGCGTAGAAATGTAGTCATGGTCACCACATCCAACCGGCATCCTGATGAGCTCTACAGAAATGGAATTCAGCGTGAAAGTTTCATTCCATGCATACAACTCCTCAAGGAGAAATGTCAAGTTGTGTGTATTGATTCCAATGTGGATTACAGACGATTAGCAGTTTCCATGCGCAAATTATTCTTTTATCCACTTGACCTGGAAACCAACAAGATGATTGATTTGGTTTATAGGGAAATTACGGCAGGCAGACCTGCACAATCACGCGACTTGCACTTTTTAAAACGAACATTGACGGTTCCAATCTCTGTGGATGGATTTGCACGATTCACATTTGATGAAATATGTGGACAACCACTTGGGGCCGTGGATTACCTTGCACTTACACGACAATACCATACCATCATGATCACTGGGATTCCTAGAATGAGTCTAAAGCTAAGGAATGAAGCAAGAAGGTTCATTACACTCATTGACGCAATTTATGAAAACAAGATCACGTTGGTCTGTTCTGCTGAATGTCCCATTATGGAACTATTTGATCCTGAAGAGACGGTTGTGGTGGATTCGACGCACAAGGAACTCATGGAAGAACTTGGTGTATCGGCCTCTCATCAGAGTAATCCATTGTTTACAGGTGAGGAAGAAGCATTTGCATTTGAGAGGGCTCAAAGCAGGTTAATTGAAATGCAAAGTTGGGCATCTAGTCATGCATTAGGATTTACATGAATAGAGAGAGAGAGAGTTTATAGTGTAAAGGATTCGATTTCAGGAGGTGTTTTGATCCAGCCCTTAAAGTAACCTTGCAAAGCAACTGTTTTAGCTTGTTGATAGGCAGCAGATGATTGTTTGCATTGGTGGTAGGTCAAAGTGGGTGATAATGTGGTAATTCTGGATGCACATCCCAACAAGGCTCGTTTACAAATGAGACTGCGTTGATTGGGTAAAGTGGATGGAGTCTTTGAACTGACTCCTTGCTTCCTTCCATTCACCAGCACTTGAGGTTTATCACATCCCTTGTACCATACGATGGAATTGTTGCACGATATCGCCTCTTTATCAGGATATTTGGATCCCAGTGCACTCTTGCCAAATTCAAAGAGCACTTTTGTATGATGGATCTGTGGTTGATGTATGTGAAAAGGTGCCAACAAGTCCAATTGACCAACTCTACCATACATGGCACGCTCCATAGCCTCTTGTTGGTACATTTCACCAACAATGATGCCGCTAAGGTAAACTGGCTCCTGCAAGAATCGTGACAGCAAGGCACCTTGCAATCCTACAACATTCCACAAGGCCAGTTTGTCACTAGTCCACTTTAATGAGATAGTGAAATCCGTACCTGCATGACATGGAAATGGAAGGCTCTGAATCTGCCCTTCCTGGTTTCGTACGCAACATGCCAACATGACTGTAACCATTCCTACCACGTACAAATGTAGCATCATGAGAAACACGTTGACGTTTGCTGGATTCATAGTGCTCACGTTCATCCTCATCCTGAGCATCTGCAACTGCTTCCATTGATCCATCTCCACAAGGTGCTTGACTAATGTACAGTACGAACTCCACACCTGATTTGATTTTGTATGTGTTTTCCTTTACATGTTCCATGATGGACACGTCATCATCCTTCTTGGCGCATTCCAATTGATCATACAGATATCTAGTGCTGTAAAATGCATCCAAATGCACGCGTATACCGTAGAAAAGCGCGTCTAGTCACCACTTCTGCATGTGAATCATGTACCACATCCCCATGGCTTGTCAACTTGCGTTCTGATAAACATTTTAACCCTGTACCAAGTGCTACACAATCATAGCTGCCTTGGTACACTTGAACCAATCCTGCCAATATGGTCCATTCATACTTGTGCCCATGAACCAATGGCTTTCCATTTTTGGGACATCTTTTCCATTGGGCTTGGCACACACGCACACAATGCTCAAAGTTCATATATTTGTGAGTCAGATTGAGTGTGACTGGTAAAAGATGGACATAAAAACAATCCATTCCCTTCTTTTGTGGGAATGCTCACCACCACCATGCACTCTTTTGCTGATTACACTATTCATATTGTACCAAAGGAGGCGTCTCTTGCACCTCATCAACCTCCCCTTGAATCCTTCCACGTCAACCGATATCTCCTTTCACAATCCTGCCATTACTTTGACAGACTCTTCCAGTCCTCATCCTTCAAGGAATCTCGTGAACAATCAGTTACTATTCAGCTCAATGATCCGCTTGGTGTGGTCCCCGTCGTCCTTGAATACTTGCAAACAGGTGAATTAAAGGCCTATATGACACAATTGGCACACTTGTACAATTTGGCAGACTGTTGGCAGTGCGAGTCACTCATTGATTTGTGCAAAGGATGTGTTCAGCATGGACTGCAAGATGAAGATGTGTTTCCAGTATGGTATGAAGCCAATTTGATGGGTCATGATGCCTTTGTGCCTGCATCCAGGTTAGCATCTTCTGCACAACATTGGGCATGTGACCAAGACTATGTGAATTGGATGCCATTGGATGATTTATTGGACATTTTGGAATCCAAGAGGTTAGGAAAAGACAAGGTGGGTGAGGTGGACCATTTGTTTTGGATGACGGAGCGATACGTTCGTGAAGTTTATGGGGAACATCCATGGGCAAACGGAGAATTAAGGGAGCGTGCTGTAATCCCACTGCTGCTGCAGGCCTTGTCGCCAATGGGTGATGAGGACGAAGAGTATGTGGATGAGGTGGAGATGGATACAGATGGTTTTGCAAGAGATGCAGAAATTGAAGCATTGTGGGATCGTGTGCCATGGAACCTCATCAACAAGACTACATTGGAAAAGGTCAAGGATTACTCAACTGTTCCAAAGGATTTGGTAGAAAGAACACTTGCTTTTATTGCAGAGCGTGAGGTTCAGTGGGCAAAGAACTCCAAGACCAACAAGGAAGCATTTGCAGAATTACCAGTTGTTGGTTTGGAAGAAGTAGAAGAAGTGGCGACCGTGGAGAGACAAGAGGAACCAGTCACTGAAAATGCTGAAGTGGACTCCTTGCCATCCATGGACGCAACACCAACTCCTGTAGAAAGTGTTGCTGGTGGTGAAGATGATCCTGCTCAACCATGGAATCCCAAAAATCATCTCGCATTCACCTACACCCTTAAATTCACAGATGTGTTGATACAATTTCCAACAACTGGTATGGCACTTCCAGCACACAAGGCCGTATTGCAGACACGGTTTCCAGGATTGTTTGAGTTGGACAAGCTGGACCTGGTCGTTTTACATGAGCCAGAATATGTCATTCAACCCAAACCAGCCTTCTTGATGGATTTCATCAATTACCTTTACTCTGGCAAGATCAAGATTGAATCCAATTGGCAACATCGTTTGGCATTTAGGCGATTGGGACAACTTTACAACATTCCAATACTGGTGGATTCAGCAGATCAAGTTGTAATGTGCACCACAGAAACACAGGCATGGAAGACAGCACGACAACTCATTGGTCTTGGAGTGGATATTGAGAAAGAATGCAAAGATGTACTTGCACTTGCATGTAAAAATATGGACGTTGGAGTTGAACATGCAACCATGAACGATGATCCTGCCATCAAGAAGCTGACGTTTATGATTCTCAATCATGAAGCAACTGCCAAGACTTACAATGCAGATCAAAGGACACTTGCTGCATTTTCATTGCTGTTGGTATGGAAGATGGGTGCAGAAGTAGAGTACGAACGTTCTATGGACGTATTGAAGGAAGTGATTGATTTGAACCTTGAACAAGTATTGGAAATGGTGGTTGCAGAGAATGAATGGAAAGCCTTTTTAGAAGAGATGGTAGGATATGAAGCAATGGCACATGAAGTGACGCAACCTCCACCACCAGCCGCTCCTACCACAGAACCATCACCACCAGTTGATCCTACCACAGCACCTCCACCACCAGTGACAGCTAACCCTGATGACGATTTTTTTGGCCTTTTTGATTAAGCAATCGTGTGTAAAATAATGTATTTATTTCTTTTGTTTACCTTTCTTTCCTGGCTTTTTTGCTTTTGTAGCAACCTTTCTCTTCTTTTTAGGCGCTTGTTTCACTTCTTCCTCTGAATCACTCTCCACTTGCTCCCTTTCTTCCTCTTCAGATTCAACATTCTCTTCCATGACATTATCAAATTCATCATCATGATCACTGGCATCTTCCTCTTCCTCCTCCTCTTCTTCCATTGCTTCCTGCCTCTTTTTAAAATCCTCTCTTGACTTTTGTCGCACACCTTCCTTGACTTCCTCTTTTCTCTTGACATTCTCTTCCTGTTGCTTCTTCCTAGCCTCCTTTTCCTTTTGCAACTTCTTTCTACGAATTTCCTTGGCCTTGATTTCCTCTTCTGTCAAATGAATGTGTCTGTGATACAACACTTGTCCATCACATACGCCATCTTCTGCTTTGATCAATTGTAATTCCAATCGTGGTCCAAGTTCCTGTAATCTAATGGCACGTTGTTGGGCTTCCTTCTTCAATGACTGTGTAGCCTTACTCCTTGACTGGGGCAACTCACTTTCTGGAATGGTTACACGTCCTTCACCAGCCATATCCTCTGCTTCACTTTCTGATCCATACGCCTCGGCCAATACGAAATCAGCCACATCTGCATATTTGCTCAAATCTGGAATGTCGTGAACTGCATGTACTGCACTGGCACCATGCAACACCTTTTTCACAGCCTTGGATACACCATAAGGCTGCACTTTGATGGCGTAATGTCTCATATCAATGCACTGGGTCTCTGGATTGTAGCTGAACAGGACGATACGCTTGGCTTCAGACAATTTCATGGTTTGTGGGTTGATTGCAGGAAACATGTTTTGCAGCATGGTGGTCGTCAGCTTGTTCTCGGGTGTATCTTGCGTAAATCCATTCAAGACAATCAAAGGAGCATGCAATAAATCACTACCTGGACTCTTTGGTCGTTTTTGAAGACTCTTGATGTCTTTGCAAAGGGTGTAGGAAACAACACGGAAAGTGAGGGTTGGACCACGAGGAAGACGAATCATACGAAGAGTCGTGCCGAGCGGCGCGTCGTTGAACACGAGCATGTGAGTGACACCAAGTTGACTACTGACCTGAATAAAATCCTTGAGCTTGTTTGTTTTACGTTCCTAAAGGGATGAGGTGGACAAAGAACATGGAAATACGCGTAAACGAGAGGCCGTATTGGGTTCCATCACTTGACGCATGTCATGAACGAGGATACTGGCGGATTTGGATGTTTGTTTTCCAAGGCGAATCACAAAGGATTTTGGAGAGGTGGAATCACGATGAACAGGTGGTTCTTCAGGGAGTGCCTTGGGTTCCTTCTTTTTCTAGACGCGTTAAACGCGAACGGGAGGCTGGAGGCATACCATGGTGAGATCAATAGAGAAATCTTTTTTCTCATTTTTGCTCACACTTTAGGGTAAATAGTAACTGTATATATGGATAATGAACATTAGCCTACTGTCTTACTGCTTTTAATCGCTTCTTGTGGCACTGGCAATGCATCTCCTGTTGCAAGATCCACTGTTTGTCTACGCTTTAACCATCTCTTTTGGAACTTTTCAGCTTCTACTTTGAGTAACACCAATACTCTTGGCACAATAATGTCAATGGCAGCTTGAACAACAGCAGTATTGGCCACAAATGCAAACAATCCACCAGCCAACACAATGTAATTCCATGGAATGAAGAGCAAAACAACACTCGTAGCAACCATACCAACCAAGGTAGCCTTAAAAATGTCTGCAGTATGCTTCTCATTTGACCAATCCAAGTGAGTTGCATGAGCACGCACAGCGTCATAAGTGTCAGCAAATACTCCCATGGAATTTTGAATGAACTTGAGGTTACGAGCATACTGTACACTTCCCTTTTGAGCGACTGGAGGTACAACAGCAATGGGCGATGAGGAAGGATCTGCGCCACCAGGCGTCTTTTTACCATTGGCCTTGGCAATGCGTTTAGCACGTGCAAAGTAATTGTTGATCATAATGTTCAAAAGGAGAGCGAATGGTGCAAGTAAAATCAAAGCAGGATAAAGGCACACCAATGAATAGCCAACCATGCACAACAGAGTGGCTGAACGACTTTGCCAAGAGAGGATGTAAAGGACATTGTCTTCAAGGTCAGCACCAACGCCTGCACGTGCAACAAATCGCGTGAAATTCCTTGGTGTTGTTGTAAAAAAGTTGAGTGGAGCTGGTTTAAGTGATTTGTCTAATTGAATCTGTTTGGCAGCAGTGGATACAATCAAATCTTGCACAATATTGGACTGATTAGGCTGAGGAGATGGAAGGACGTTCAAGGTATCTGAGCTGGCATTAGGGGAACGAGCACCAGTTGCACTAGAACGCATACGAAGGTGACGAGGAGCAGTACGCTTGAAAAGAGAGACTTCTGTATCACTTGAAGCGTCTTCTATGGAACGAGATTGATCATCTTCTTCATCTGGAACAGGGGTAGAGGAGTAAAGGTGATCGCACGTCACGGTAAGGTCATTGAGACACTTTTTATGGCTAATGAACCCGCACTCTATACACAGATCATAAAAGTGGATGAGGATGAACGTTACCAGTGCATTCTACACCTTGTTTAATTATACCCCAGAGAATCTTGTTGCAATGATCACAAAAGGTCCATTTGTGAAAAGTCTTTTCAGCGAATTGATGGGAAAGTTTAGCAGCAGACATTTGCGTGGCAGAGATCGTTAAAAAAATGAAGAGATGGGAATAAAATTAAAAGTCAGACATCGTTTCCACTGCTTTATTTGTGTGTTCGTTTGGAGGTTTGCTGTTCACCACCACCACCACTGGCCTCTCTCTTCTTCTTCCTCACTTGATCCCTCTTACCAAACTGACTATCATGCATGGAAAGCAGAGCTGCCCTTCTAGCCGTCGTGATCGCATTCAGACATTCCAACACTCGTTTTTCTTCCACAGGATATTCTACCAGCTTTTGTTCTATCCTCTCTTCAATAGCCTCGATTAACTTGACATCACGTTCTGTAATCAGACTCACTGCATGACCTGCCTTGCCTGCACGAGCAGTACGACCCACACGATGTACATAATCAACTGGATCCCTTGGAATGTCATAATTCACGACCAATCTCACTTGAGGAATATCTAAACCACGACTAGCAACATCCGTGGCTATCAGTACCCTTACCTTTTCTGCTCTAAATTTGGCAAGACTCGCTAATCGTTGATTCTGGTTCAACTTGGAGTGCAAGGCAACACAATCCAACTGCATTTCTTGCAACATGACCCTCAACGTCTCTGCAGTTTCACATCTACCCACAAAAATGATGACAGTACTCTTGGCATCCTTGTCCATTTGATCCTTGAGTAAAATGTACAAATGCGCATCTCGTACATGGGATGGCATGAGCATGTAGGATTGATCCAAACCCTTGGCCACAGCCAACAAATTGGTATCGCACTGATAAACAAAAGGTTGGTTACCATGAGCATCCTTCTTTTCACCAAGTGCAATAATATCCGCTGTCAAAGTTGCAGTGAAAAAGAGAGTCTGCCGTTCTTCACGTGGAGCCATGCGTGACACAATGGTCTCAATGGGCTCTACAAAACACTCTTCAAACAAACGATCTGCTTCATCCAACACGAGAAACTTTGCCTTTCTCAATCGAATGTCTGGATTAGTTTCCAAATGACTAGCAAATCGCCCTGGTGTAGCAACTACAATGTGTGGTATTTTAGCCAATTCAAGGGCTTGTGCCGTGAAATCCATGCCACCAATGACGGTTGCCAAACGAATGTTGAGGTTGGAATGTGTAATCAACACCTTGAACTGTTCTTCAATTTGTATGGCCAATTCCCTGGTAGGTGTGAGAATTACAGCAAATACCCCATATGGATCCTGCGATAATCTGTGTAAAATAGGAAGGGCAAAGGCTGCTGTTTTACCTGAACCTGTTCTCGCGCCACCAATCACCGATTGTCCTTTTAAAATTGGTGGAATACATGCGCGTTGGATCTCTGTAGGTTCTGTGATGGATACGGCGCGTAAAGCTTGCGTCAACCACTTGCAAATGCCCAAATCTTCAAACGTGTTCATCGATCGATTGAAAAAAAAATTTGTAAAATTTGATGCAGATTAACGAACCAGGCTCCTATCTTGTGGCGAGAATCATTGTCCTCTTCTTGATGATAGCCGCCTTTATCAGCATCCTCATGTCCAACTATTCACGATTAACTGCACCACCAACCAGGCAAGAAATCACAATCTCAACTGATGATGCTCCACGATTCCAAGGGTTTGACATTAGACCACCCAACAACTACACCATGATTGCTTCTTTTGAATGTGGGTTGGATCAAGGTCGCGATTTGGATATTTACGAAATTCATCAACAAGTTACAAATTGGTCATACTATGGTGTGTGGAAAACATTGCAAGATAGAGGCATTCAACCAAGGAATGTGACGATGACTGATGAGTTTATTCGCAATGCCAATGATATACGGTACACTGCAATCGATTTATACAATATCCAGCAGTATTTGATGCAAATTCCAGACCAAGCATCCGAACTAGCTCTATCCAAGCGATGTTGGGGTGGCTATTATGTGTTGCCTGTTTTTGCCAAGATCAAGGATGGATGGATTCCCAGTCGCAGCATATCCTGTCGTATTGGCCAACCTACTGAGATTTCTGCAACCCCACGCCTACTGCCCAACACTGCTTTTATGGGAAAAGCAAGTTTGTCGGGTTCAGATGAACTTACTTTGATCAGAGGACAGCATGTGGTGGTTACCCTGTCACGGCAGGACGAATGTAGTGAGCGTACAAAATGTCCTTTGCCATTTTGGTGTATCACTTCAAATTCTTGTTTATCCAACGACAAGGTAGCCATGGTGGACAGGTATCCCTTGATGGACATGGATTCCTTGGACCAAACATTTAGTCAAGTCCCTAATCCTTTAGACTACGCTTATTTCACTGTCAAGTATGGTGGTGGGTATGAAATTCCAGTAACAGTCGTCACACTCAAGCAAGATTATGGGGTGTTGGAAATGCTAGCTTCCTTGTTCTCTGCCATTTCCATCCTGCTAATTTTATACAAGATATTAATGGGAGACAGGAAACTCAACCCATTTGGACTGATCCAAAGGTGGGTATTGAGAAGTAGGACACTTGCATTTATAGAGGAGGTCAAGAGGGAAAGAAGTCAAGACTGGCTGCAACCAACACTCTTCTCCCTCTACATGGATGGCAATGGCCTTGAAAAGGAAGTGGCGGAACCCAAGCACATGGTGTGATCCATCCGGACAATCCTCCAATCACAACAATGCCGAAAACTTGCCTAAAAATAGTATATGACCAACCATCAAAAAGCAAACGTTTTGACTCTTTCCTTTCATTCACTCCACACCTATTAGCTCCACTACGCTTAATCACACATACTCACTCTTTTTTTACAAATGCTCGCAACTACATTAATCCTTACTTTGGTCGCCTCCACTTTTGCTCAAACTCAAGAATATGCTGGAGTTGGTGAAGTCTGTCAACGATTCTCAACCAACCCACTTCACCGTCGTGGCTGTGGTCCAACCCTTGAATGCAAGTTGACCAACAAGAACCTTCCAGATCTCGGTGGTGTCTGTGTCCAAACTTATGCAAAGAAGGGTGAAAAGTGCCTTGTTTTCTCAATGGACCCCATGTTGCGTCGTGGCTGTGCACCTGGATTACGTTGCAATTTGAGTAATCCTCAAATCCCTGATATTGGTGGTGTCTGTGTGACTGATAACAAGGGTTATGGTGCCAGTTTGGGTCAAAAGTGTTTGGTTGTGAGTTATGGAAAGAAGGGACCCAATTGTAAGACTGGTTTAGTGTGCAAGTTGAAGAACAAGCGTAAGCCAAGTCTTGGTGGTGTCTGCATCAAAGCATCCAAATACTAGAATAAAATCTCAACTCATTTTTACTGCTTATTCGTATCGGATTGGGTCGAATCCTAAGCCACGTCTTGCTTGCATCACACTCACCCATTCCTTGATCACTTCTTCAAGCATGATGGATGCATCCACCAATTCAGTCAAGGTACGTTCGTCTCCAATCTTACTGGGTACAGGCTGTATGGATTGAGAAATGAGGCCACGACGACGTTCTTGCACAAGTCCTTCGAATTCTGGGAATTCTGAACGAAGATCAGCTACTTCACCTGCAAGTAATTCCAAGGTACGATAGAGGGGTGGAGGAGGTCCAATGACTGGTTGAATGGCTGAAGTATGACCAAATGGTGGTTTACGTGACTTGCGACGATTGGGTTTAGCAACCATGGTGCTACCTGTGCGCACAGAGCCATCATCTTCTTCTGTAACGGTTGAGGGTGGTGGTGCAAGGGTATGGGTGGAAGGTACACTTCCAACAAAAGGTTCAATAAACGTGTCTCCATCCACACTATCTGCATCAATGCCATGATCTGCATCACTGTCCGTATCACTTGTTGCAATGTCTTCAATGACTTTACCCATCATACCATCCAAAACAACATCACCACAAGCCAACCATCCATCCAAATCACGACAAGAACAAGATCCCAAAGCGGCCAATACACCACTGACTGCAAGATTGAGCCTTCTTGAATTATCAAAGTATCGTACCAAGAGGCGTGTCAAATGTCTTGAAAGGGGTGATTTAGAGTCGATTTGGTAGCGATAATGAGGTTCGTGCTCATGAAAGTACAACTTGTGACCTTCAAGCGTCAATTCTGCATCCAATAGGTACTTTTCATAACCACTGATGAAATCTGGACTATCCCTAGTGGATCGTGGATCAAGGGAAGCCACAACACTCATGTACAAATCCAATTCTCGTTCATGATCGAATACAGAGTGCCGAAGTACACTGGAGAGTGGAAGGATTGGGCCACACACAAATTTCCTGGAACGATTGCAATGGCGAGAAAGAATGGTTGCAAGCAAGTTCAAAGCAGCCGTCACAGTACCAGTATTCTGTGAACTAAGCATTTCAAATACAAGTCGGCGTAAATCAAATCCTTGAGAGGGATGAATTTCCTCATCTTCTTCACGCCTGTCACCTTCCCACACACGCATCTCTTCATCCGTCACTTGGTAATCTGGAGTCATTCTTAAAAAGTCAAGAACGAGGTCTTGAAAACGTTCTTCACGAAGGCTACGAAGCACAATATCCAAGTAAGAAATCACGGCTTCTGCACTTCCATCCACATCAACACAACCTTTCAAGGAAGGCCAAAGGATGTTTTCAAGAAAGACTGACTTGATGTGACTGAGTAACGAATCTCCCACCGTCTTTGTAGGACAGCGTTCAATCACATCCTGACAAAAGATGAGACTCTTTTGAAATCCATCCAATTGCAATCTGAAATCCTCAATTTCCATGCGCATTTCTTCTTCATCCATTCCAGCAAAGTCACCATAATCTTCATTGATGAGGGTTCGTGGTAACTGAGAATACAAAGCACCAACAGCAGCAGCAGCAACTGCGGGGAATGAACTGGCATGCAACACAAATTCACCCAATGGACCATCAGCCAATTCAATGATAAACAACAATGCAGTACGAGCATAATCCCCAGACTTGCCTTCACGATGAAGGAATCTCAGCAAATACGTAAACAAAAGGAACTCGTAATCTGGTGCAGGTTGATCCAAACGTTGCACAATACCTGAAGCCACACCTGGTTGCAAGGAGCTACGCCTTGGATTCACTGCCACACCCAAACTATGTCGATTACTACTCTTACCAGTCTCTTCACTCGTAGCATTAGGTGAAGCCATATCCGAAGCAGTAGCCGTGGTTGCCAATGGTGCACTTGTGGTAGAAGGTACAGGATTGATCCCACTTGCCGTAACTGAAGGTCCAGCCAATCCATCCTGCTTGAGTCCATTTGGAGGTGTTCCACTATGAGAAATACTTGCACGATGATTCCGTTTAAGCGGTGTTCTCAACCACGTACGATCATGGAAAAAGATGTTGAGTAAATCAGGAAATCCATGAATCTTGCTACAAATCACATACATCAAAT
Source organism: Acaulopage tetraceros (assembly GCA_004114255.1). Taxonomy (NCBI): domain Eukaryota; kingdom Fungi; phylum Zoopagomycota; class Zoopagomycetes; order Zoopagales; family Zoopagaceae; genus Acaulopage; species Acaulopage tetraceros. The sequence continues at coordinate 55,756 of QZWU01000026.1, forward strand.
CCACCAAATCTTCATGATAACGTTCACTTGCAAATGGATCTTCCACACTTGATCGAATCAACTTTAAAGTAGCCTTGAAAACAGCACCATGTACCAGGAATTTGTCATCCAACAAGTTGATCATATTGGTGATGGTACGAATGACTTCTCCACGTAACCCATCGGGAAAGTCAGCTTCAGCAATGTTGACCAGGATGGTTAAAACACCGTTTCTCATGAGGTATTCCATGCATACACCCGTACCTTCTTCATCGTTACGGATCTCTTCATCTACTAGGAGATCCACCATTGTTTTTAGATGTTGGGGGATTTGAGTTTGATTGACAGTGACGTTGGTCTTTTTATCCTCAATAAAATACACATTCTACATACAAGTGGGATGAGATGAATAAGATGATGATGATGGCCTACGTGAATGTAATTCCATGATCGGTGGAATTTGGCCAGTTGCATCACACTGGTGGGCTGCTGTTTTGGGGTACTTCGCGTGAACTTTGCAAAGTACCTGTCCATTTTGTGTGGTGCGAAATGTGTGGTGGTTTGTGGATGATGGTGAGCGTACCGCCGTCTGTGGTGATTCCCAACCTTTGGCCTTACAAGACTTTTATCCTCTACGCTTTTCCATTACGTACATAAAGTAATGAAAGGCAGTCCCAAGTGTAGTGATTTCAATATCCCAACAAGCTCTCTGCAAGTGCCTCTTTCTAAAGTGTGGCTGTCCAAAGGTAATGTAAATAAACTTGCCACCTGGTTTCAGGACACGTTCCACTTCATCCACTTCCATCTTGACTTGCTTGCAGAGCTCTTCTGAAGGTTCCCACACATCTCCCTTCTCACACATGAGTGCATCCATGGTTCCCTTATCAATTACAGTATCAAAGGATTCATTGGGAAAGGTCAAGTCTCGAATATCCATTTCCAACCCTACGACGCGTCAAAGATCATCTTGAGAGTACAAAGGGTACATTTGAGTTGTGGCAGGTGCGTAGTCTTGTCCTTCATTTGACCAATAACCGTGGATGAAAAGTCAATGTTGGTGATATCCGCATATCCATCCATGGCCATATCCTCAGACAAGGCTATTCAGATTACCCACGAGAAAGAGAAAGGGATTGCTTGAATTACCACAACCTAGCATGAGAATAGACGCGTTTTTGTCCAAAATGTGCTGCTTCAACACATGTTGCAAATCACTGTAGGATTTGAACCAGTCAAAAGACTTGTCTTGCTCTCTATCCATCCTCAAACCTCACTGTATGAACTACTTGCTGTTGATAACGTGATTCCCAGTAATCCTGTCGACGATAAGCCTCCTTATCAGTAGGAACAGTATCCATCTCAAAAAATGTGTTTACAGAAAAGTATCTTGCTCTTCATAATACTGACAAGTCACCTTATGCTCATGATTACCTTGACCCATCACCACCTGCATATCCGCACCACATAGCCAACAAAACTCAAATGCACACCTGCACACCATATGATCACATCCACCTACAAAAAAAGGTCAAATGTCGACACTATCAACTTGCCTTGCTTTTCAAGTCGACTTGTGCACTTGGGACACTCTTTGGTCATCCTTGTCAGATAATCCAAGGTTGCTAAATCTTCATTCCGATTCACTTCTTCATCGTATTGCTCACAGGTCAATCCCTGGTGCCATGGAACTTGATGCACAAAACACGTTAGGCCACCACAAGCATGACATGTCATAATCGGACTCTCTACTCTGGGTCAAGGCACACTACAGATCGACTTGCCTCCACATATTCTATCAACATGCACTTCCTGACCATTCCCACACAAAGGCTGTTTGCACCATCTAAAGTTATCAATGAACTGTACCGCATCAAGCAGTGAGAGACGGTCATGACGTTCAAAACATGTCTCACTTGCCCACATTTTAAACTCTTGTAGTGTCAACTGCTGAGCACAGCCACGGGATGGACAAGTGAGCGTGGTCATGGACTTTAGGTTGACTTGGGTTTCCAGGCAGTCTGATAGGCATGTGGTACAGAATTGGACAGGATGGGCACAATTTGATGTTGGCGGAACTGAAGGTAATTGTGCAGTGGAATCATGACACTGAATACATCTATTTTGTTTGCTACGTAGGTGGGTGAGAAGGTGCGTGGTAGGTCATACGGCCGAATGTTGAACAATTGTGTGAGGAATTGACAAATTGATTTCTTCATGGAAAAAAGGTGCGGAGTTTGAAGGACTCGAAGCCTACCCCGTTTGAGCATGAAGAGCTGACCACAGGAGGACATGGTCTTACCTTGCCCACTCGATGTTGGCTGCTGGATGAGTGGTGGACAACAAGCTGTGCGAGGTACATGGCATGAAGCCGTCCATGTTTTTGTAATTGCCACATCCATTTAATCGGATTGATGGGTTGGTTTGAACTACTCATTTTTATTGCATGGGGATAACTATAAACACTGTCAACGTTGTCATATACGAAACGCATCGCGTTCCCTGGATTTAGATTTGCTAATGTTTGCATTGCTCTTGCGTCTAACCAACCCATCACCACTAGTTCTTTCAGTACTGATGGCACGTAGGTTGGCGGAATAATTGGTAGAGTTGAGGTAACCATTGGATTTACGTGCACTGGAATGCATACCAAGCGTGAACTTTGTGGCTGAAAAGGACAAATCATCCGTAGATGTGGATGCACCAATCTTTTTAGCAGCTGAAAGTGCTGCATCTTTGAGACTCATGCTTGCTGAACTGGAGGATGAAGGAACGGGACGGTCCACCATACTTGCTGAGGATGATACGGGTCCTTCTGTAAGCCAATCGTGCTTGAGGCCTTCATTTGGACGCATCCTTCTTTCTGGATCCCAACAAAGGCACTTGGTAACAAAATCAATAAAACGTTCATCTTGGCATCGAAGGGCTTGTCTAAGGGTTTTGCTGGAAGGACGTCGTCTTTTTCCTTTGGAATCAGGAACTGGTCGTGGAACACCTTTGGAATCGAAAAAGGTGCTTCTGCGTGAAGCAGTATCCAATAGGTGAGAAGGTGGGAGTCCAAGTACTTCCATCATCAAGGCAAGTTGTTCATTCTCATCTTCACCTGGAAAGATTGGATAACCAGTGTACAACTCGGCAATAATGCATCCAAGACTCCACATATCAATGGGCATGCCATAAGCCATACCAAGAATGACTTCAGGTGAACGGTAAAATCTACTTTGAATGTAAGTGTAAACGCGTTCACTCTCCACACAACTGCTGCCAAAATCAATCACTTTGATGGCACTCTTGTTTGGGTGACGGAGGAGCACATTCTCTGGCTTCAAATCACAATGGACCACTTGATGCTTTTGCAACAGTAAAAGAGATTTGAGAATCTGAGTGGTAAAACGACGAATCAACCCAAGACTGAATCCACGAAACTGGTTTTGCTTGATAAATTCATACAAATTGAGACTGAGACATTCAAACACGATACAAAGATGATTTCTAAAGTAGAAATGATCCGTCATCCGCACCACATTGTGTTCATCATTGGGATCCCATTTACGTAAATTGTCAAGGATCTTGACTTCCACCACAGCTTGTGAATGAAATCGTTTCTTGTTACGAATGATTTTGATGGCCATCCACTCTTGAGTTTTGTGATCTTTTGCACGGACAACTTGACCAAAAGACCCTTGACCAAGTACTTCTGTGATTTCATACCGATATTGAAGGTGATCTTGTATGTGCACTTGATAATCACCACGTTCATCATCGTAACCAAAGTTATGAGCAGTGGAAATACGACCAGTTTGCTTGCGAGAAACACGACCAAAGTAATAAATGTGAGGGTATTCCAAGATTTCGCCCTTTTCATAAGGAGAAAGTTGATCTCCGTACTTTTTCAAGACATCATGGGGTTTGAGGGCTGCTGGTTCCTTGGATCGACGTTCAGAGGTGAAACTAGCCACTCCATCCATCACAACACTCTTGGAAGTACGTCGAATGGCAGGTTCACTAATAACACTTTTGCTATCACCAACCTCACTTCTGCGCTTCATCGCACTTGTTGCTGAGGAGGCTGAAGACACGGATGCAGCATCGTTGATGGATACCGAAGAGGAACTTTTGAGCAATCTTCTTGTTGGTTTAGTGGGAGTAACGTCAGCACGTGAATCTCGTTTGGTAGATCGAGCAGCGGCAGTGGATGCAGGTGCACTTGCCAAGGACGTCCTACTACTGTTGCCCAATAAAGATGTGCGTAATTTCGAAGGAGTGGATTCCACCATGGATTCAGGTGATGTGTTCCTTACTCGCAATGATCTTGTGCTACTGGTTACACTGCGTGCATCACTGTTCTTATCAACAGCCATTAACCGTGGACTCACAATGGTGGACAAGGAAGTTTGCCAGGATGTAGATGGCTCCAAATTCAATGATTTGGTCTTTGTTGCATTTGAAATGGATCGTACACGCAAACCATTGACCTTCTTCTCAGATTGTGGTGGGGATTTGGGTTCAGCACTGGATATTCTGGTTACATCCAGTTTGATGGATGATGAACTCATCCTCCTTGCATGGACAAGAGATGTACCTTCTTCCTTTGCATATCCAGCAGACTTCAAAGGGGATTGTGCTGTAGGAAGTGGTGGTAATGTTGTCTTAACTGACAAGTTACTCTTGGAAGTAGAGGCCAATGATCCACCAACACTCATTCTCCTTTGATGAGATTTACTAGGAGAAGTATTCGTAGTCGCCACCGTAATACCAGCCACAGATTGATGCTTTGTATGAGCCCGACGAGGAGATTTAGGAGCAGGAGGCACAGGTGATACTCGCAATCCTAAATTTGGAGCCCCAATTGTCCCACTACGAAATCTACCATGGCTCACACTCCTTGGAGAAGCAGAGGACACTCTATCAGGTCGAGATTCATCAATGGACTTGCGTATTGTCAATCTTGCGGGTACCGAGGACTCTATATAAACACGTGTCAATCATCAAACTCCTCAAACCCTCACCTTTCAATTTAGAACCAGGTGTGGATAATTTGGAAGGTGTTTTAGAACCACTTGTTCTCTTGGAAACAGGTGCAGTGCTGGTTAATGGAACAACTGGTTCTGGTTTTCTGGTTGAGCTTGCAGATGGACGTCGTCTAAGGGATCCAGCAGGAGATACCTTGCGAGTTGATCTGCTAGATGATTCCAAAAAAGTCGGAGAAATACTCGATGCGGTGGTGGAGGAGATGATTGATGATCGAGTGGAAGTGGGGATGCTGGGTTTGCGTTTATGCAGTTCTGATCTTCTGGATGGAGGAGTAAGCGATGATGTAGAATGTAACGTGCTCATCATTTGCAGATACGTGGCATGCAAGGGATGAGTGAACGGGTGATCTTTGTAATCTGCAAAAGTGGAAAAGACGAGTTGGTGCAAGCCACTTTGCTCCCACTTTTCATCTGAAAAGAAGCACAGTCCTCCTCCTTTATTATTACAAATGTACAACTGAGGCTCTGGGGGTCTTGGGACGTGACTTGCAACCATAATAGACCTTTAAATTGAGGTAAGTTTGGTACTCTTCACATTCCTCTGGCCACTTTTCCATTACATTTTGTATCACTTGCTCAGATACATCTAATTTCTCTTGAATCAAGCCAGAAAGGGCGTTGATCATTTCTACAGCATTCGTAATGGCCATTGAGCCAATACTCGTTCCAAAGGATTCTCTTTTAGAGGATGGAGGATACACATGATGACCGATCGAGTTATCTGGATCCGAGTCACTATCACCCCTCTGAGACATCTTCTCACTCCAAATACCAAGTGGGAAACTGATGGTCTCTCTACCAACCTTGTTGAATCCGGCATCACGTAATAATTCTTGCATGTTGCGAATAAAAGAGAGTTGAATACCACTCGCACGAGAAAGTAGTGCAAGCCATCGATTCACCTGCTCACCAAGTGGTCCTGTACGTAAAAAGTTGTAATCCGTCTCACAAATCTCAATGCATCCACCAGGTCGCAGTAATCGTAAATAGTTTTTCAAAAGAGCATCGTAAGCGTGTACAGGGATACCAGTGACAAGGAGACGTTGGTGAATGTAGTCAAAGTGTTCGTCATCAAAGGGGAAACCGTTCAATATGTTACAATTGACAAACGAGACATTGCTAGGAAGGATGCTTTGAGGATGCAAACTGGCAATATCCACACCAATAAATTCACATTTAGGAAACTCTGCAGCCATTTCACACAACCAAATACCTACATGAATGAGCTGGAAGGTAAATGGAGAGACTTGCCTGTCCCTGAGCCAACATCCAAGGCACGATTGAGCATCCCATGAGCTGCATAGTCCTTGAGACTCACCAAATAATTCCGAGTCAACACTGACTTTACCAAATAATGCTCTTGATCCAGTCTATCCATCTCCTGGATGTCATTTGGCAACAGGTAACAGGAATTAGAATCAATCGTATACTTGCGTCCATTGTAATCCACGACTTGGGGGGAAGGAGGTACGTCTGTAGAAGAATAGGATCGTACAATCGGTGAGGGAGGGGCATCACGCGTTTCCAAACTGGTCACGGAGAGTAGATTGAATTGATTGGATTGGGTTTTACCACGATTACGTCGAAGTGGTCTAAAACTAAAAGATGTTGTTTCGGATTTCTCTCTTGGGAGATTCAGGCTGCTTTTGGAACTTGGGGAAAGGGTTTTAGGGGAGAGTTTAGGCGAAGAAAAGGCCTTGGAGAGCTGTGAACCCATGCGTGGAGAAAAAAAAAGGGGATTGATTGTGTGCGCACGCAAGTCAAGGATTTTTTCGGTCTAAAGGGGCCACAGGTCCGATGATGGGCACCTCTGCCCTCAAGTCTGGTAATGAACAGGTTATGCCCCAATGAAGCTGGGTGCAGGAGAGAGAGAGAGAGAAGGTTGTATTGAGTGACTAGAGCCAACCATGAGGTTTATCTTCAAACAAGGAATGTTCAACGTAGTACTGATTGATGCGTTCTCTGAACGATTCCAATTCCGCAAGGCGATCTTCAGTGCTCATGGAAGCCTTTTCCTCACGAGATTGTGCATGCAGTTTGTTGGTACCTTCTATAATGTCCTTTCTCATGATATATTGGATTGGTCCCCATGTCTTCAACTTGCTAGCACCAAACATGAAAAAGTAGATGGTGGTCAGGATGCCAAAGAGACCACCAACACCCGTCAACACATCATACCAGGTAAAGGCAAGTCGCTCTGTTTGAGAAATCAATTGAAACTTGCCACTATCATCCAAGGAATTGCCAGGACGAATGGTAATGAAGAAATCAGGAGGATTGGTTACATTGGGCATAACGTAATCCAAATTGATGGCCGAGTACACGACATTGCGATTGCCCTTGAGTCGATTGATATTGGTTTCAGTGTATCGGACTTCACGATTTCTTCCAACTGCAGAAGTACCAATTGGATTGAGTTGACTTTGTGTAACGTATGCCTTGGAACTATCAGGTTGCAAGAGTCTAATATCCAAAGAAGGATTATTGGTGTTGGCAGGGAGTTTAACACCAATACGCAAAGCAGTAAAGAATCGTGACGTATCGCCTGTTTCACGCGTAAAATTAGCAGAGAAACGCCATGCAGGGTTGGGAACCATCCACCATGTAATGCGATCTTGGTTCAATGCATTGTTGAATTGGTCAGGGAAGGCAGTTTCCACCTCGTCACCATATCGAATGATATCCAATGCATCAGGCAAGTTGGCTGTTGTCACCTCCCTACCACTGGCATCCAAGAACAAACCTTGCAAAGTAATCTGAGAGTTTTCAAACAGGTTACGACGGCCATCAATGATGACTGTAGGGGGAACGAGCTGTGTTGGGACGAATTGAGTGTCAAGCAAGATTGGTGAATTGGCAGCACGAATAATTGCAAAAATCAGGTAAATCAGGAGCAATAGGGAGAGGAGGCCAATAAAGAGGTACCTCAGAAATTTAAGACGCCTTGGTGCATAGCTAGAATGCATGATTTGAGCGCAAAAGAGATTAAGGGTGTGATCTAAAAATATGGGTACGAATCCAAATAAAAATTGTTTTTTTTCGAGATGAAATTTGATCAAATATTGCAACAACCTCAAGTGTTTGCTCAACCCAATCAGGATGTACTCGAGACGTGTCTAAGTATGCTGAGTGAACTTTATGTTCAAGGTAAGGGCAGATGACGCGTCGATTGATGTGAATTTAGTGAAAAAGAATGAACCAGAGGAATTTGGTGTATTGGAGGAAATTCCAGTTGGGTTGGATTTGGAACAGGTGTGGGGTGTACTACAGCAGCGACAAGAACCATTGATGGAGTGGTCCGAGGATAGGTTGGATGAATTGGAGAATGCTGTAAAGGCCTTGGATGAGGCGATGCGAGAAGCTGGCGAGGAGGAAAGTGCCAGTTTGAGTGAGATGGAGAGTGACGTGGAGGATTTGCAGAGTCAGGATGATCTGCCTAGTGAAGTAGAACAGCAGAGTGAAGAGGAAGAAGCAATGGATGATGAAGAGGAGCAAGATGTGGAACAGGAAGACGAGGATGGTGATAGTGGCGCTGAATTGGGCGTCAACGATGAATTCTTCAGCCTCAAAGACATGGAAAACTTTGCAGAAAAGGAGGAAGCACGCGACGAGGATGATGAATCAGAAGAAGATGATGATGGAATTGATTATTTTGAAGATCCAGATGACCAAATGGATGAGAGTGAAAATGAGGATGAAGAGCAGGACATGTACTACAAAGACTTTTTCAAGGCACCACGTCAATTGAAACCAAAGGAGGAACAAAGTCGACGACAATTGAAGCAACAATTCAAGTTTGATGAATCTCGTGCACAACCAATTGATTATGGACATGCGGATGGCGAGGATGTAGAAATGCAAGATGCCATTAGTGAGCATGATGAGCCAATGGATTTGTTTGAATCAGAAGCAAGTGAAACGGATGAAGAAACTCGCACCAAATTTGAAAAACAACAAGATCGACTCAAGGATCAGATCCGTGCATTGGAAGAGGAAAATGTGGCCAAAAAAAAGTGGACGTTGACTGGTGAAGCTAATGCAAAATCTCGTCCATTGAACAGTTTATTGGAAGAGAACTTGCAGTTTGAATCAGCCACCAAAACTGTGCCTGTCATCACTCAAGAAGTAACGGATTCACTAGAGGACATTATCAAACGCCGTATTCTCAACGATGACTTTAATGATGTGGTGCGCAAGGCACCTCCCAAGGAAAAGAAATTCAAACCAAAGGAGAATTTACTCAATGATGAAAAGTCCAAATTGTCTCTTGCTGAAGTGTACGAACAAGAATACCAACAGCAAATCAAGGCCATGCCATCAGCAGCTGCAACAGCACTTGAAGAAAAGCATGATCAAGTGGACAAATTGTTCAAGGAATTAATGTACAAATTGGATAGTCTCACCAGTTACAACTACATTCCACCACCTGTTGAAATTGAAATGCGTCAAGTGAGCAATGTTGCAAGTGTACGTGTAGAAGAAGTCATGCCAGAAGCTATTGGTGAAGGTAAAAGGATGGCACCGCATGAAGTACATGCTATCAAGGGCGAACGTGTGGGCGAAGACGAATTATCCAAGGATGAGAAACATACATTACGGTTGAGGAAGAAGAGATTGGCCAAGATCAGGAATAAGGATAAGCCTGCAAAACAGGATGAAAATGTGATTAAAAAGAAGGCCAAGTGATTGCATCAGTCTTAATAAAAAGTGAGGGGGGAATGGATCAGTAGGGATTTCAGGGCATCATGCACCAAACACTTGTCTTTGTTACACTTTTTACACTTGCTACTGCACAGAGCGGTACGCAGCAACCTTCTCCACAGCAGCAGCAGCAGCAGTTTATGCCGTTCACTGGAAACATGCAGCCATCTGGTTCGCAACAACAGTTTCCTGTGAGTGGCATGTTTTCCCCACAGTTCAACCTTCCCATGGATCAATTCTTTCCTGGACTTGGTCAATTGGGTCAGCCCTCTAGCCAGCAAGGTGGAATGAATCCCTCTGGAATGAATCCATTTGCTCAACAAGGTCAGCCCTCTAGTCAACAGAATAGACCCATGGGACAAACTTCTCCTGGTCAAGGCGCCTTCAACCCCTTCCAAGCGCCTTCAAACAACTTTGGTGTGAGTGTCGCCCCTGAAAACCAACAACAAACTGGTCAGCGTCCTTCTGGTCAACTTGGTCTCACTGGCAATCAACAAGACCCATTTGGTATTGAGCAATTGGTCAAGCAACTCAAGGATGAACAAGCCAAGCAAGAGGCTGAACAGAAACAGCAGCAAGCACCCCCAATCAGTCAACAGCAACAGTCTTCAGAGGCGCCAAAGTCCAGTGACCCTGCTGCAAAATCCTCTGACCCTGCTGCAAAATCCTCTGACCCTGCTGCAAAGTCCACGGATCCCAAAGATATCGCCAAGCTTCCCAACACTGTCAAGAGTACCTCAAATGACCCAGCCAAGTCTCCAACCAAGACCACTGACAAAGTCAAGGCTGACAAGACCAACTTGCCTGATATGCCCACTCGTACCTTGGAACCTGTCTCTGGCACCGCGTCCAACCATGCACAAAGTGCTCTTTCTGCCATGCTACTCGCTAGTCTTTGTATGTTAACCCATCAATAAACGCCGTTATCCAACCTTCAGTTGGGGGCGTCCTGCCTGTCCCACCAAAAAAATCTTCATGACCCAATCGCATGATGAGAAACGCCCTAATCTACTTCAACTGTCCACCCTATCACCCTTGCTTCACCGCAAAAAAACTTCCAGCAACACCACACCCTACACATCAAGCAACCTCAAAACCAATTCGTCCACATCACTGCCAAAGGCATTCATGATGCCATTAACCCGTGAAAATCTGCAAGCTCATACTCAACTTGTACCTCAACCTCCCTCATTCCCATTTAAATGATGATAGATGGGTTCCGTTGATCCCAATTGGCATACCAAACGACTTGATTCCTGGCTCATCTCGCTGATCAACGACGATTTCCCACCACACACCCCAACAGATACCCCACATTCCTTCTCATTCTCCCCTTCACTCAGCTCAAAGTCAACCAAACATCAGTCCACAGGCATAGCATCACCCAACACACTGTATGATCCCCAGCAAGATAAGACCAAAACCATACGCAGGCACCATACCCTCGCCTTTTCCTCTCCACACCTTAAATCCCTTCAGGAACTATGGAAGGAACTTTCCAAGGGCGGCAATCACACGTACAAACGTCAAAAACAGCACATTGAACTCTACGATGAGGATGAGAAGGAAGGAGACGACGCTGATACCCGAGCACCTGTACAACTTCCCTACCAACGACTCAATGCCCCCAGCGAAACGCACCTTGTCCCTAAACCATGCTCAGATGGTGCTAGAAGAGAATCATTTGGCTTGGATGAGGATGACGATGATGTTTCCTCCGCACAAAGTGATAAAAAGGGAATTGTGCAAACAAGAAGTGTAGGAGATGCCCTGACTGAACGCAAACCACGCACATCAGAGGATAAAAAGCGGGATTTATTGGATGAAATGGGTGACATGTGGCGAAAACAGCGTACCAAATCCACCAAACAACTCAAAAAGATGGCACAAAAGCTCAATGAAGTATTTAAAAAGAAGGAAAAGAATCCACTTGATCGAGTTTATCAGTCTCATCATCAACGGAGAGAATCCTCAACTGATAATGGTGAAATGTGGGGCGTCAAGGTATGAGTAGAAAGCTTGTGCTTATATCATAAATGCCCACTTGTCCAATTGGTGATATGATTATAGGAATAATTCAAGCAGCATTCCTTGAAACATGACCATACTAATTAAACTGCATTTATGCTGACTACCTTGATAGAATGTCTTCTTTAGATAGCATGATACAGTGCCTTAAGATAACTTTTAAATTGTCACTGTATAATCTCTACTTCACAACAGAAGCAGCACTGGCAGCTCAAGCAATGTAATGTCATTGGATGTATGAGACTCTGGAACCGTGATGTGAACACTGCAAGAAACATCAGACATGTGTTTTCGTATACAAATAAACACAATGGTGAATGCTCTCTAGGATTCAGACAAGTGACATAAGGTCAATGATGTGGATAATGTTATTTTGTGATTACAGTGGGCTTCGGTTTAGGTCTGCTTTCAGCTGTCCCTAAGAGGCTCCAGTGTGGAGGCAAGGTTGTGTGCAGCCTCCAGCGCAGAAAAAAGGTGTGTGCAACCCCTCCAATCACCAAAGAGGAAGTACAGTCACAAAGAACGTCCCAAAACCAAAAAAATTTTACCCGTCACACCTCCCCCCATAGAGAGAGAACTATGGATCGTCCCACCCTGCAGGCCTGTATTCCCCTCCTCTCTCATTCCTCTAATCACCCCCTTTAGCTCTTGCCTTTCAGGACCTTTTTGCACATTTATTAACAACATTTGCATTAATTCATTTGGTCAGTCATCATCAACCCCATCGTCCTTACAAACGATCCCTCATCCCGCTCATCGCTTGCTTCATCTCTGCCCTGATCCGAGATGTCCTCGTCCTCATCACCCTCCACCTCCCTCAACCACACTCGACAGGATTATTAGCAGCAACATCCTTCTTTATGACCATGCACCAGATTTGGTTGGTGGTTGCCGTCTATATGCGTCCTCCGCTCGCTCCTCTCATCACCCTCGCCTCACCAAGTTTACTGATAGCTCGTAATCGAAACAGTCGATCAAGTAGAGCTGCTAATTGGCTCAAACGTGCACGTAACCGTGATGTCAATGATATGATCAGTTCAGCTGTCATCCTGCTCTCTACCGTTGTTCTGTATTGGATGATTAGGATATGGACCATCTCTGAAAGGGAATCGGCACTGCCTGGTGGAATTGTAAGGGTCTTGGTGGCCATTGCAGCACTATTATTTGCAATTCGTGGATCTGTTGAGTATTACTTTGAAAAGGATTACAAGAGACTGGTGGCCAAGTACTATAGTGGTAGCCTGTCTGTAGTTTATGTGCTAGTAGGAATGCTTGGTGGATGGTTATTATGTGAAGCAGTATTTGATTTTGTGGTTGGTGGAGAATTTTATGTGGCGGGATGGAATTCAAAGGTGGATGCTGCTACCATTACTGGAGAAAACATTACTGGAGGAACCATTGCTGAGCCATGGGTATTTGTCATGTGTTGTACGTATGTTACTACATGGGCATTGGAACTGACATTGGTGCATCAGGCTGTATTGTGGGGCAGGCATGTCAGCAAAGGTGGGGAGATGGTGGGATTGCCACGAGTACAGTCTCATGGATCAAATAGGCAAAGTGAAATTGTACAGGTGGTTGAAACGTTGGATGATTGTGGGGAAGCTGAAGAAGATGATGATATCGACATGTTGTCAAGTGCAACACCAACCAGAATCGCAGAGGTTTCACTGCATGCCATTAATACGGTGGATGGAATGAAATTGCGAGCACCAGCAGCGTCAATGGAACTGGATTCACCCATCACATTACATGAATCCTCAGGTTATATGGATGAACCACAACAAGATACGATTATTTCTGAACCACAAGTGTCAATACGAGCCTATGATGATTCAAGGAAAAGCGATGTATCTCACCGGTCACGCAAATCATCCAAACGAGCCAGAACATCATCTTCAATCAATGCAAATGGTAACACTCTATTACGAGGATTTTTTCATGAATTTCAAGGTGAAAATGTCACGCCTCGTCGATCACCTCTCAACATACTTGCCATCACGGAACACAATCAACCATCTGATGCAAGTAGTAGTAAAAGTAGTGGACGACGCCGTGCTGCACGAACAGCCTCCATTGCAAGTACTCACATTCATTCCATCATATCCCTCGATGAAGAAGAAGAAGAACGAGTGCAAGAGGATGTTAGTGTCATGGCACCTGTACCTCCAATCAACCGAGCATCCTCTCCCATACTACGTCGTCCAACATCACCCCTTACACCAGATGCACTGATTGGCATACGAGAACGAACTCGGATTAGTCCAAAAGGTATCAGTGCATTGGATTTAGGAAGTGATTTCGGTGGAGGAACGTCCATGGCCGAAGAAGATGAAATCAATGAATAGTGTATATTAGATTTAGTAAGCAGCTGCATGTACTTTTTGTGCTCTTCCAGATGGATCAGATGGACATCCCCAATCACCCCTTGGAATCCATCTCACCACACTCTTGGTACACTTGTCTCCTGGATAATGTTGTTCAAATACATCTCTGTACCAATACGCTTCCTTTGTACTGGGTGCATCCATGGGCCATCTTTCAGCTGCGTTGTTCAATTCCTCATCACTGACAAGTGCTTTTGCCTTGTCCTTTAATGCATCAATCCATCCATATCCTACACCATCACTAAATTGTTCCTTTTGTCTCCATAAAATGTGACCAGGAAGGTAAGGACGCTTCTTGTCATCAAAAGCACGTCTCAAAATATACTTTTCCATGCGTTCATCATTACACATTTTGTCATCTGGTCGAATCGTCATGGCGACATTCAAAAAATCCTTGTCAAGAAAAGGTACACGTGCTTCTAATCCCCATGCCATTGTACTCTTGTTGGCACGAAGACAGTCACTGGTATGGAGGTTTTGCACACGCAACACTGTTTCTTGATGAAAATCCTTTGGACTTGGTGCTGAATAAAAATAAAGGTAGCCACCAAAGATTTCATCACTGCCTTCGCCTGAAAGTACCATTTTGATTCCATGTGCCTTGATTTTACGGGATAAAAGGTACATTGGTGTAGATGCACGAATGGTGGTCACATCATAGGTTTCCAAATGATAAATCACATCTGCAATAGCATCCAACCCTTCTTGAATGGTAAATGTGAATTCGTGGTGAGCTGTATGAAGGAATCGTGCTACTTCTCTTGCTGCAATGAGGTCAGGTGAACCAACGAGGCCAATAGAGAAGGAATGAAGGCGAGGAAAGTGGCGTGTTGCCACTGAATCCACATCCTCACTTTCTGACTCTGACATGGATTCAAGACGCATCTTTTCAGCTTCACGGCATGCGATGCTTGCAATAAGACTACTGTCAAGGCCACCACTCAACAAGACACCATAGGGTACTTCTGCCATTAATCGTTTTCTAACGGCACCTTCCAAGGCTTCACGAATTGCCTTGTAGGATACCTTTTCATCAGCGAGGTAACCTTCATGGTCCCACCATTTGGGTTGGTAGTATTGAGCAGTCTCACCAGTTGCAGAGTCAAACACATGGCCTGGTGGAAAGGCTTCAATTTCATCACAATCCTCATGTAATGCTTTAAGTTCACTTGCAAAGTACAAGGTACCTGGTTGGTCCATTCTCCAACCTCTGTAGAGAGGAGTGATACCAATTGGATCTCGTGCCACAATCACACGATCTTGACTCTTGTCCAAAAGTACAAATGAGAACATGCCATCCAATTTGTTGCAAAGGTCCACAGGATTGCCACCTTCCAAGTACAAGGGAATAATGACCTCGCAATCAGAGTGCGTCTTGAAAGCGTACGGTGTCTTGAGGTGCTGTGTGGCAAGTTGCTTGTGGTTGTAAATCTCACCATTGACAGCAAGGATGACATTGTCGTCTGTACTGGTCAGTGGCTGTGCACCAGAGTCTAAATGAGGTGAGGTGAGGACCACTATATGCGCACTTGCCTACACCAACAATGGCCAGACGTTCATGTGCGAGCAAGTGATGACTTGCCACAACACATCCACTCCAATCAGGACCACGGTGACGCAATCTAATGAGCATGAGCAAAACTAGAGTAGAAATGTGATACTTTTTAGAGAGTTGTAGAGCACGAGTACGAAAAGTGGATGTATCGTCAGGGTGATGAATCACTGCAAAGATGCCACACATTTGTGAAAAAAAGTGGAAGAAAAGTTGGCTAGAGTTGTCACAGGCCACACACACTTTAATTCTGAATCAGAGTCCTCCCCCCCTGTCGCTCACCCATCAAAGTCTCCTTGCCTTTTTAGGTCTACATCCTGCAAATGGAATGGGCGTCACATCTTCCAATCCAACCACTTTCCAATCCGTTAATGCTCTCAATGCCTTGAAAGAAGCTTCTCTCCCCGCACCAAATCCCTTCAATCTTACACTCAATGTTGACACATGTACATGCTTATCCTTACATTTGGTCACTAATTGTTGACATGCTTGAAATGCAGCTTCAGGTCCGCCCCTAAATGATTTCTTGAATCCAGCTGTACCACCCGATGTAGCCACCAAAACGCGTCCTTCTCCCGTCGTAAGTGTTAGAATCGTGTTTCCTGGCCCTGCATGCACGTGTAATAAATGCCTGGGTTTGTCCTTGACATGTGCTTGTGGATCTGCCACATTTGGGTCGAATATAAAAGATGGTTCATCCTTTCCAGATGATGTCAGGATTTCCAGCAATGCATCACTTGCTGCCAAGTTGGATGTGCCACGTGTGGGCATTCGTCTGATTAAATTTCTCAGCATCATTTAAAAGAGAAAAAAGGCGATGGATCCACTACTTCCACTCCATCACACACAGCAACCATCAAGACAACGACCATCACCCACCCCTGATTCATTTCG
This sequence comes from Acaulopage tetraceros, assembly GCA_004114255.1. NCBI lineage: Eukaryota > Fungi > Zoopagomycota > Zoopagomycetes > Zoopagales > Zoopagaceae > Acaulopage > Acaulopage tetraceros. Next base: position 72,327 of record QZWU01000026.1, read on the forward strand.
TAAACAATTACATACTTATCATGGCCAGTATCCCAATTACGCTCTCGCATGGTCCAATTTACCAGGTCGAGATGCATTCCGCCTGGCTTGTGGTAGTTTTATCGATGCTAAAACCAATACGCTCCAAGTACTCTCTCTGGCTGATGAATATGACGGTGGTGCTGAATTATCCCTTACTTGTCAAGTGGAAACGGTCTATCCAATCTCAAAAGTACAATGGCAACCCTACAAGGGCACCAGTGGTCCTGACCTCATTGCAACCAGTTCAGACATGCTGAAATTATGGCAAGTTGTACCAAATGATGATGGAAGTAGTCGCGTTCGATTCGTACACGACCTCTTTAGTTCAAAATCTGAGTCCATTGCACCACTCACATCTTTTGATTGGAATGAACACAAACCTTCATTGGTGGTGACGAGCAGCGTGGACACCACATGTACCATTTGGAACATTGAAACCAAACAAGCCAAAACTCAACTGATTGCCCATGATCGAGAGGTGTTTGATGTCTCATGGATCGCACGTACCTCTGATATCTTTGCAAGTGTTGGGGCAGATGGTAGTGTCCGCATGTTTGATTTGAGATCATTGGACCACTCTTCCATCATTTACGAAGCACCAGCCTTGCCTTCACTCCATGCAGCCCCAAGTCTATTGAGAATAGCAACTAATAAGCAAGATGCAAATTACCTTGCATGCATTCATGCTGATTCTTCAACTATTCAAGTGTTGGATGCTCGTATGCCAGGTAGTCCAATATCAGAACTCAAGGGCCATGCAGCTGCAGTGAATTCGATTGCATGGTCACCTACATCCAGTGGACATTTGTGTAGTGGTGCTGATGATTGTCAAGTGTTGGTATGGGATTTAAGGCCATCAGCAGGTAGTTCAGCAACAGCACTCGCACCAACATCCAGTGCAAGTAGGGCAAAGAGTGCACCTGTAGGACTTGGTACGAAGCGAGATCCTGCTTATGCTTATACTGCACATTATGAAGTCAATCAAGTTGCATGGAGCTCCCCCATGCCAGAATGGATTGCCGTATCATTTGGTAAAACTATACAAGCATTGAGATTAAACTAAAAAGGAAGACTATTTACTAGAATTGATCCAGTCTACAATATCTACTACATTTGTTCTCCAATAATAATCAGTACGGATACGGTGCAGTGGAGTTGCCCCGCATGCCTGTACAACTTGTCTAATGTAGTCGTTGACCATATGAGCAGCACCATTTCCAATATCATCCAAACACAATTCAACTCCCTTTCCAGTGATGATTTGATTCACTATTGATAACAATGTAGGCGTGTACTCGTAATCAATACAGGTCCATAAATCTTGCCTTGGATTCATGCAGTAATTAGCCAACTTGTTGCGCATGTCCACTGAAGAATGCATGTTGTGCGTATACTGCCAACTTGGATAAAAATACTGTGATCTCAATAATGCCCATTGTGGCCATTCCTGAAACACATGGCCACTGGCTCGTTTAAACAGCTGAGTAATCCACATCCATAGGACATCCAACCAAGAGTCAAAGGTTACTGTATCGTATTCTGTAGTGGATGTGAAATTATGACTAAAAAAGACAACAATGCGTTTTTTGGATTCAATCATTTCATCAAGTGTCGGCCATACCGTTCCATTCGGTGTAAACAATTCATTCTGTACATGTCGGTTCAAATGTTGTAAGATGGAAGTGAGAAGCGCGTCCCGATTACCTGCCAAGTCACCAAACTCTAAAATGATGACATTACGAGGCTGATGTTCCAAAAATGCCTTGACCTGAGACAAAACGTCATCCAATGTTGGTCCTAATGCACGGGTAGGTCCATCACCATGACATGTTTGTGCAGTAATATCATTGACAAGGCATGTGTCAATGTCCAGTGCACGGATGCCATCGTGGAGTTGGTGATAAATGTCATGCCCAAGTTGGTTGTTCCAGAAACAATTGAAGAGTTTTTTGGGAAAGAGAGGTTCCATGTGGGATATACAGAGGTGTCTCCAGTAAGAGGATTCATGGCCTGCAGTTGTACAGTCTACTTGGACGTTGTAGGCTGCGGAATTGTGCGTTCCTGGAAATGTGACCTTGTTGAAGGGAAGTTTGCAGAGATTGGAATGATTGTTGCAGGTTTGGGGTGGACGTGCAGTTGAGACGGTGAGGAATGCTGATGCAATGAGGAAAAAGTGCATGGTAAAAAGTGCAAATGATGAAGGAGATGTGTGTGTGAGTGTGTGTGATTTATCAAAAAAAAAAAGAGTGGAAAAGGGTCACGAGCGAGTCACATGAGAAGGCTGAAGGAGACCATTCAGCAGAGTGACGAGTTGGTCACGGCCTTGTGGAGTGAGCTGGTCAGTGGGATGCTGGACTGTCGTGGATGAGAGTAACTGTGGCTGTTGTGAAGGCGTGTCCTGTTGCATTGGAGTGCCTTGACGTTGTCGGAAGCGCGTGTACTCCAAGGAATGTTGCAAAGAAGGGCTGTGGTCCACATTGACAGGAGGTGAAGCAAACCAAAGCATACGGCCTTGATCATCAACATATTTACCCACTACACACATCATCAATTACACTGGAGAAGATGCGTACGCGTTACTGATGGCAATGTAGGTGCGTTCAAATGATCTCCAGCTTGCATTCTACTTGAAATTTTGTTTTTTTTCCGTAAAAAGGAATGAAATCAGTCATTGTATTTCTTGGCATCCTTGTCATCTTGTACCTTTACTACAAGACCATGCCACTATCACGCCTCAAAAAGTATCGCAAGAGACGCAAGAAGAAGATTGAGGAAAAGACGAGCAAGATTGACGAGAAATTAGCACAAATTGAACCACCCACTGCACCTCCTTTGACAGATCAGAATGATGCAGATGAATCTCAACTATCTTTGGATGAAAAGGCTGTTAGGGTAGTCAGGAAGCGTAGCAAGAGCAAGTTGGGTGTGGACAATGGTACATTGCAGGCTCAAGTGGAGCAAGATTTCCCTCCATTACCAGTCATGTCTAAACAACATGTGGAAGGGAATGATATGTTGCCTGAATCCACTGAGGGAACTGTCCGTGTCATCAAAATAGTGTCATCCAAACAAACAAATGTGTCTTTGGGTAAACGTAAGCAAGTTGTGGATCCCAGTGGATGGACGACGGTGGAAAGGGTTGCTTATGACTCTGTAGAAAGGTCACAGCCACCATCCAAAGAAGAACCTTTGACCAAGAATCAACGAGAACATCAAAAGAGAAAGGAAAAGGAAAAGGAGCTCAAAAGGATTATTGAGCAGGACAGACTAAAGAGGTTGAATGCTCATCGACTCTCTCAAATGAAAGCCATGTTTGGATGAGGTGATGTGTGTTTAATAATAAAAAAAGTTTGTTGATAGTTTCAGTTGGAGAGATGTACCGTTGTCGGTAGAGATGCTCATCCTCCCATCACCCCCAAAAAATGACCCTCGCTTCAACCATCGAGTCTGTTCGACGACGCCTTCAAACCGACCACTCTAATCTCAAAGTACTCGTTGCTAACCGTGGAGTACGCATATACTGGTGATCCATCTCATCCCTCACTAGGAAATCGCCATTAGAATCTTTCGATCTGCTCATGAACTCACTCTACGTACCGTTGCAGTCTATGCCTATGAAGATAGACTTTCGCTTCATCGTCAAAAATCAGATGAAGCCTTCCAAATCGCCCCTCATGGCGCATACACGCCAGTAGGTGCTTATTTGGCTCAAGATGAACTTATTCGTATTGCAAAGGAAGCTGGTGCTACTCTTATTCATCCAGGCTACGGGTTTCTCAGCGAAAATGCTGCATTTGCTCAAAAATGTAAGGATAATGGCATCATCTTTATTGGACCTGATGCTGAAACCATTGATACGGTGGGTGATAAAACCAAGGCAAGAGATTTGGCCATGGCATGTGGGGTTCCTGTGATTCCTGGTTCAGATGGTCCCATCAAAAACATTGCAGAAGCAGAAGCATTTGTAAAGGAACATGGGTTACCTGTTGTGTTCAAGGCTGCATTTGGTGGAGGTGGTCGTGGCATGCGTGTTGTCCATCAAGCCAAGGACATTGGACTTGCATTTGAACGTGCTTCGAGTGAAGCATTGTCTGCATTTGGTGATGGTACAGTGTTTTTGGAACGTTATCTCTACCGACCTCATCATGTTGAAGTACAAGTATTGGGTGATGCAAGTGGTGACATTATTCATTTGTATGAACGTGATTGTTCTGTACAGCGTCGTCATCAAAAAGTAGTGGAATTTGCACCTGCTGTTGCATTGGATCCCAAGATTAGGCAAGGGTTGGTGGATTCAGCAGTCAAGATGGCGAAAAAAGTAAAGTACAAGAATGCAGGTACTTTTGAGTTCCTTGTGGATGATCGTGGGTACTATTTTATTGAAGTGAATCCTCGTATTCAAGTGGAGCATACGATTACAGAAGAGATTACTGCTGTGGATATTGTTTCTGCTCAGATTCAGATTGCATTAGGTAAGACACTCAAGGAGATTGGATTGGTTCAAAAAAACATTCAATTGCGTGGATTTGCCATTCAATGCCGTATTACTACTGAGAATCCACTCAAGGGATTCGCACCTGATACAGGCAAGATTGAAGTGTACCGTAGTGCAGGTGGTCCAGGCGTGAGATTGGATGGTGGAAGTGGATTCACAGGAAGTGTGATTAGCCCTCATTTCGATTCTTTACTTGTCAAAATGACTTGTCGTGGTGAAACGTATGAACAAACGTGTCGTCGTGTTGCTCGTGCTTTGGTGGAATTTCGCATTCGTGGCGTCAAGACCAATGTCGGCTTTTTGCTAAAGTTGATTACGCATCCCACCTTCCTTGCTGGTAAATGTTGGACCACTTTTATTGATGATAACCCAGATGTCATTCAAGAAGTGCTTAGTTTGAATCGGGCACAAAAATTGCTTGGATACTTTGCTGATTTGGTGGTGAATGGAAGTTCCATCAAGGGTCAAGTTGGGGATATTGGGTACAAGGGCGACATCAAAGTACCAATCTTATCCTCGGTCAAGAATACGAATGTATCTGCCACAGTGGGTTGGCGCAACATTCTCCTTGAAAAAGGACCTGCTGCATTTGCCAAGGCAGTTCGTGCTCACAAAGGACTCTTGTTGATGGATACCACTTGGAGAGATGCTCATCAGAGTTTATTGGCGACTCGATTGCGTACCATTGACATGTTGAATGTGGCACAAGTGACTTCTCATGCACTTGCTAATGCCTTTTCATTGGAAATGTGGGGTGGTGCGACCTTTGATGTTTGTCTTCGTTTCTTACACGAATGCCCTTGGGACCGCTTGGCTAAACTACGCAAGCTCGTACCCAACATCCCCTTCCAAATGTTGCTTCGTGGTACTAATGCTGTTGGTTATACTGCTTATCCTGACAATGTGGTTCAAGAGTTTTGTAAAAAGGCAAGGGAGGTTGGTGTCGATGTATTCCGTATCTTTGATTCACTCAATTATATGGAGAACCTTCGATTTGGCATTGAAGCTGTTCGTGATGCTGGTGGTGTGATTGAAGGAGTCATTTCCTACACTGGTGATGTATCCAATCCAAAAAAGACAAAGTACAATTTGGATTACTATTTGAACCTTGTGGATGAATTGGTTGTTTGTGGTATTCATATTCTTGGCATTAAGGACATGGCAGGTCTCTTGAAACCACAAGCAGCTCGTCTTTTGATTAGAGCCATTAGGAAAAAGTATCCCGACTTACCCATCCATGTCCATACTCATGATACAGCTGGCACAGGGGTGGCTAGCATGTTGGCTGCAGCTGAAGCAGGTGCTGATGTCGTTGATGCTGCCATTGACAGTATGTCTGGTTTAACCTCGCAACCAAGCATGGGTGCCATTGTAGCAGCTGTTGCAGGAACTGAACTTGACACTGGTATCAACTTTGATGATATTCAAGCCATCAACACGTATTGGGAACAGATTCGCATGTTGTACTCTTGCTTTGATCCAGGTCTCAAGAGTGGAGATTCTAGTGTTTACCAGCATGAAATGCCTGGTGGTCAATTCACTAATCTCCTCTTTCAAAGCAAATCCTTGGGATTGGGTGAACAGTGGCAGGATGTGAAACGTGCCTATCAACAAGCCAATTTACTCTGTGGTGATATCGTCAAGGTCACTCCTTCCTCTAAAGTAGTGGGCGACTTGGCTCAATTCATGGTATCCAACAATTTGACCCCTGAAGAACTCATTGCCAAGTCAGCCTCACTCTCTTTTCCCACTTCTGTAGTGGAGTACTTTAGAGGCTACCTTGGTCAACCTTATGGTGGTTTCCCAGAACCCCTTCGTACCAATATTGTCAAGAACTTGTCAACTGTCAAGGGTCGACCTGGTGCATCTCTTGCCCCAATTGACTTTAAAGCCCTGCATGCTGACCTCGTTGAAAAGCATGGCGCTCATATCACCATGCTGGATGCCATCAGTGCCGCCCTTTACCCCAAAGTATTCGATGACTATCACAAAGTCATTGCACAATATGGTGATTTGTCCATCATCCCCACCAAATATTTACTTTCCCCACCTCAAGTCGCTGAAGAATTCTGTGTTGAATTGGAACCTGGAAAACGTCTCTTTGTCAAATACCTTGCTTGTGGTCCATTGAACCAACATACAGGCAAACGTGATGTCTTTTTTGAATTGAATGGATCTCCTCGTGTCGTTGCTGTCCATGACAACAAGTCTGCCACTGAACACGTTGAGCGTGAGCGTGCTGATCCATCTGCCGGACCAGGGGAAGTAGGTGCTCCCATGAGTGGCGTAGTGGTTGAATTACGTGTTGCACAAGGTGCTCATGTCAAGGATGGTGATCCATTGGTTGTGTTGAGTGCCATGAAGATGGAGACTATTGTTGCTAGTCCTGTCACAGGTGTGGTTTCTCGCATCCCTGTCAAGATGAATGATTCACTCTCTGCTGGTGACTTGATTTGCAGGATTGTTAAACAGTGACGTAATCTCAACAACGCTTTCATGAATTCCAATTTCATTCCACCACGATCTGGATTCAATTTTGACAACGTGATTAGGCATCCTTCACCACTCTCTTCATCTCATCCAACCCTATTAGGAACGATGCACTCGCTTCCAAAGGAGTAAAAGGCCCAACATTTACCAAAACAGGAACAACCATCGTTGGCATCATTTACAAAGTACCTCTTTACCCGCCTTGCCTCATCCCCCTTTCTAGGATGGTGTTATCCTCGGTGCAGATACCCGTGCAACAGGTGGCCCAATCGTCTTTGACAAGAATTGTGAAAAGATCCACTATATCGCACCAAACATGTATTGCTGTGGTGCAGGAACAGCAGCCGACACTGAAATGACCACCACCATCATTTCCTCCCAAATCGACCTTCATTCCCTTTCCACAGGTCGCCAAGCACGCGTCGTCACTGCCCTCACTCTCCTCAAACAAATGCTCTTTAAATACCAAGGACATATCGGTGCAGCTCTCATCCTTGGTGGCGTTGATATCAATGGACCTCAACTCTTTACCATTTACCCTCATGGAAGTACAGATAAATTACCCTATGTGACCATGGGAAGTGGATCATTGGCTGCCATGAGTGTATTTGAAACTGGATGGAAAAAGGACATGGAATTGGAAGATGGGATCAAGTTGGTTGCTGATGCCATTCAAGCTGGTATTTTCAATGATCTTGGTAGTGGGTCTAATGTCGATGTGTGTATTATTACCAAGGATGGGGCTGATTACAGAAGGAATTATATTACGCCTAATGTTAGGGTTGCCAAGGAACAGAGTTACAAGTTTCCCAAGGGTACGACCAAGGTGTTGAGCGAGTCCATTTATAACAAGGTGAAGGTTGTTGAAGGTGATGCCATGGACCTTACTGCATAAATGGTGGTGATGGTGATTGTGCAAGAATGAGAACTTGCGGAAAGAGGATTGGATGAGGTTGAGTTGCAGGTTTCATACCAGGTATGTTGAGGATGGCCTCAATGGTACTCTCGATTGCATCTGGTAGAGTTGGATGAGCATCCTTGTATCTCTTGTAAGCTGACCATGTTTTCAAATACTGTTCAAGGTGAGCAATGGACATTTCTGCAGTGTCCATGAATCCTTGATCCACCTCCTCATGCTCAACAACAACTTGTTCTGCATGCAATTCAATCATATCAGGATGTGCTGCATACGAATTCGCAGCATTGATCTCGTGTCTTTCTACCCTTTCCCACCACCCATCAAAGGACCAATCCCTATACATTCGATCCACAATTAACCTTCCAGGTTCCCAATAGTCACCAAGAACACCATCAGCCAAATGACGAATCAGTGCAGTGACTTGAGGCTGCCCTTTGAACTCAATGAACCCATAACCAAAGATGGCAAGTGTACCACCAGGGCGTAATACGCGCTTTGCTTCATTTTGAAAGAGGGTTGGATTGAACCAATGTGCACCTTGTGCCACAGTTACCACGTCAATAGAACCATCAGAAAAGGGAAGGGATTCAGCTGAGCATTGACTGTAGGTGATATTGGGTGCTTGGTGAGCTTGAGAGAGCATTTGAGCCGAAGGGTCAGTTGCATATACCGTTGGAAACTGTTTGGACAAGAGGATGGCTAATTGACCATTACCTGTAGCCACGTCCAATGCAACATGTGTGGGGTGTGGCTGAGTATAGCTGAAGATTTTGTGGACGAGGTGGGGTGTGTAAGAAGGGCGTTTTAAGCGATAAGCAGCCGCGTTGAAACTTGCAAGTGAAAATGTGGACATGAAGGTTTTTTTTTCACAGTGGGCTTGGCTAGGGGGCGGTGGCTATGGCCTAGGATGGTGATGGATGCACGACTGCTCCTGTCCTCTCCTCTGCAAACAAGAGTCAAAATAAAGAGGGTGAAACAGGAGCGGCCAATGGATGTTCGGATCGATGGCGCCATTTTTTCCATTTACCACATGGCTGCCTGTGCTTATCAATCAAACCATCCGCACTTTTTCCTCTTTTCCAGTCTACCCAAAGAGTTGATCCATGCCAGCTGTCGTACCTTCACCACACTTTCTAACCTTCCATACTCTCGAACTTGCCATTTATGGGCACAGCGGACCAATCCACATGTTACTTGCTGCTTACAATGTACCATTTGAAATGCAACAGTACAAATCACTGACGGATTGGAGGCAATTCCAACGACATTTTAAGCAATTTGGTCACAAGATTGGCTCACATCCAGTGCTACAAGTCTCCAATTTACATGCCGACCCAACCAGTCACCTCCTCATACAAAACCCTATCGAGTCCTTGGAACTCATTGAACAAGCCTTCAAACCAGTTGATTTACCCTCACTGACCACCGAGCAGCACACGCTCATCACATCCATCCTTGCGCAATGTGTACATGTTCGCACCATGTTTACGCGCATGATGTTTGGATCAAGACAACAGGCAGTTCATGCACCAGTAGAAGAACATGAATACTACTCACTCCACGTCATACCACTACTGTACACCCTCAACAAAGTGCTGGAAGCATCAGGTGGACCATTTGTGTGCGGTGATCGACTTTCATATGTCGACATGTATATTTACGCGCTTTTCAAGGATTCAGGTTATGGCTCTGCAGATGTGGATGAACATGGTGGGATGCAAGGCAGTGAATGGGGACAAGGCGTAGAAAGGCTCATGGAAGGCGTCTTTTCCCATCCTTCTCTCAAAGAATTCTTATTGGAAAGGCGATGTGGATGGATGAGGGAACTGGTGCAGTCCCTTGTTGAGAAAAATGTGGCTCGACGTGCATTAGAGAACGCCATGACCAATTGCTTGATGTGTACATTACAGTAACCCCGTTTGGCACCTGCTTCAATTGATAAAGGATGAAGGCTGTCAAATCCCAGCTTAAAGGAAAGAGTCACGCTAAGCTGCCCCTTTTTTTGACTCTTTCTCCACCCAAAAAGGATCGCCGTCATCCCATTTTTCATTTCCATCCCCCCTTTTCACACTTTTTCACCCTTTTAAACTCTCCCTCTCTCTCTCTCTCACTCACTCTCTCTCTCACTTACTGTCAATCACTCCTGCACACACACAATTTATAACACATTGTACCACGTTCGCAGCACAATCATTGTAGTGCCCATTTTCACTCTCATCAACGATTTGCTATTTAAATCATCATCATCAACAGCATGAACAAGTACCCTCCTGGATCCACCAGTAAAAATGATCAACCTACAAAAGGAAATCAACAAAGACGATCCAGCGTCAAACCATCCCCTGGTACCCTTGCTACACCTCAAGGACGCGCTCGTGCTTCGACCATGCCTTCTTCCAATCGCACTGACAATGTGGACTGGAGAAGACCTCAAGAACCCATCAAAGCACCAACACCCACCGTCAAACCATTTCCTTCAACTGTTCAAATATCGTTTCCTGTGCAAATCGCTGGTCTAGCAAACGCTGCAGCCTCCTCTTCCTCCACTTTTACAACCATTGCTGAAGAAAAAGACAAAGGAAACAATGATGATCAGGCACGCCTTGTGTTCCCACCTCCTGGTATTCGTGGTCCTGCAAAACTCGTGTTGAATGTAGAAGCACTCACCCCATCTCCTCAACCTGAAAAGACAGCTGACAAGGCATCAAGCAGGCACAAGCGTGTGGATTCAGCTGCAAGTGTCACTTCCATCAAGGGTCATACTGCACGATTGTCCATGGATAGTACAAAGACTGCACCACCACCACCACCACCACCACCTGTCCTTGGATTGGACCTTGAAGGCTATACACTCTCTGAAAAGAACATCAAGCATCCACTTTACAAGACTGAAATGTGTCGTACATGGGAAGAGACTGGTCATTGTCGATATAGTACCAAATGTCAATTTGCACATGGTGACACTGAATTGCGCAAGATTCAACGCCACCCCAAGTACAAAACTGAAGTATGTCGCACCTTTTGGGAACGTGGTGAATGTCCATATGGCAAGAGATGTTGCTTTGTTCATCATTCCAAAAAGGAGGCTGGGTTGAGCAAGTTTGTTGAACATTTGGAAGAACAAAAGCAAAGCAGCAACAGCAAGACTGCAGCCACTTCTGAAAACACTACACCCAACTTGCCAGCAACTCCAGTATCACCTGCATTCAATGTGAGCTTTGATCATACGACAAGTCATGATGATGATGATGTTTGGGATATACTTGCACCTCCAATGCAACCTGTGAATGATGGTCGTGCTCGTGCAATGAGCAATGCATTACCACCACCCTCCAAAGAGTCACGTACCAGGACATTGAGTGATGGATTTGGGATGAGAGGTGAAGACAAGTGTGGTGTCAGAAGACTACCTGTGTTTTCAAAATTCTCTCAAGGTGGTGCCTAAGGTTGCATGACTATTATTTAGTGCCTCTCTCCTTCTCTCTTTGTATTCCATTCGCTATAAAACAATGCTCCAAACGCTCCACTACTTGTGCACTGTTTGTGACTCTCCTCTTCAGACAACATTACAGCACCTCCTTTGCCCATCAGCAACATCTTTTTTTTAATCTTTTACACCCTCTCTTTCCACTCTAATCTCCTCCCTATACATTTGTCTTTTTTATATACATTGCCATCATCATGATGATCAAATCGTGGCTAATTCCTGCAATCGTCCTAGCATACATCTCAACCAATCACGCCCAAGTCACTTCCAACAATTGGAATCCTTCTAATGGTGGCAGTAGTGGTGGTGGTGGCAATCCTTCCAACCTCCCCACCAACACATCCCCAACTCCAGCCACCTGTAACGGATCCTCCCTCTTTTGCAGTCTTCGTTTTGACCAGTACACGTTCGCAAGTACTTGGCGTTCAGGTTCCTACAATCTAGAAGGTGATTGTGCCTCTGCAGCAGGGTTCCCAACTACTCCGCAGAACCCATGTCCAGTCTTCACTGCAGGTAAATGTTTCTTTCAAAACCATGGTAATCGTGATCTCCTCCGTCAACTCAACGATGGAGTCCGTTCCTTCAACTTTCAACTCTGTACTGCAGGTGCCGCCCCTCAATACGATTATGCTGTTCTTTGCAAAACTGTCACGCATACCACGTATGGTACTGCCCGTGCTCTCGGTGAAGATTTCATGGATACTGCAGAGGTGCTCAAATACTGGTTGGGCCTTGCTGCCAATCGTAATGAAGTGATTGAATTGGAGTTTGATCGTGTTGAAGCTCCCATTGATGTGAATATGCAGTATGTGATTGATCAGTTGGATGCAAAGGTCGGTGTCATGTTGCTCCGTCGTACGGATACTACGCGTGCATGGCCTTCTCTTGGTGCCATGATCAGAGCCAATAAGCGTGTTGTGGTATTTGTGACTGAGCCCATCTTTAATGCATTGACTGCTACGCCTCCCAACTGGTTGTTGCGTCAAGCTGATTACTACCTTCCCAGCAGTTTCTATACGCAGACTACCATGCCACCTGATACCACGAATGTTGCGTATGATGCTGCTTATGATGCTTATTACCAAGCCTTGGTTGCCAATGTCCCTTACACCATTGCTCACTTTTGCAAGCATCCTGATAATGGTTTGTTGGCTGGTCGTTGGCAAAACATTGATATGGAATGGTACACGAATTACAGATGTCCTCTTCAAGTGGCAAATGGAATTCAGTACTTTGGTCGACAGATTGCCTTTTTCTGTCTCAAGTACACGTATTTCCACAGGTTTAGAGCCATGACTTATTATGTTGGTATGGAAATCAAGTCATTGGTGAGAAGAATTAATTTGGCACGTTATGCCTTGTTGTTGCAGGCTGTTCAGAACCAACAAACTGTCTCCAACTAATAATAAAGAGGGCAAGGTTTATAATTTGGATCGTACGACATCCTTGACACGAATCACACCTTCTTGTGCCACCGTGACCACAAGTGTACCATCTCGTGTGTAAATCCTACCAAAAGAGAGACCTCGAGCATCATGTAACCGTGGACTTTCCATTACATACAGGAGCCATTCATCAGCCTTGAAGGGGGCATGGAACCACATGGAATGATCCAAACTGGTAATCATGCTCAATTGAATTGGCCTGCTGATGGCACTCACAGCATGAGGCAAGAGTGATACTCCCAACAATTGATAATCACTACTGTAAGCCACGACACTTTGATGCAACATGTGATCATTACCCAACTTGCTATTAGCCTTGATCCACATCAATCTCTTTGCAGGTCCCTTCTCTGGCTTGAGGAGACTTTCAGGAGTATAGGGAGGCGTCACTCGCATATCAATGGACAAGGGTTCCTTTAACCTGTACTCCAAGTACTTTTTGTAGCCTTCTGGTAAATCAGGTCGGGCCATCCACTCCCTACATTGCTCATGAAGGTCAGGAAGTGACTCTGGTGGTGGAACATCCTCTGGCATGTTTTGTTGATGGTCCAGAATAGGCAATTTGTCTGGTATTTGGAAGCTTACTGTACAGGTGAAGATTGCACGGCCACGTTGGCGGGCTGTTACTGTACGTGTACAAAAGGAGGAGCCATCACGAACGCGTTCAATGGAAAAGAGGATAGGGATGGTGAAATCGCCAGGTAGGAGAAAGTAGGAGTGGAGAGAGTGGACACGGAAGGATTGAGGGACTGTACGGGTTGCTGCGAGGAGTGCTTGGCCTACAACTTGACCACCTAGAACGGGAGTGAGAAGTGTGTGAGAAGGTGTTACCAAATACACCACGACCTCTCAAAGGTTTCCAAAGTGATCCAGGATTACTAACAAATAGATTGGTGTCAATTTCTATAGGGGGGATGAGGTCAAGAGGGGGGGGGGAGAAGTGTGCCAGTGATGCCCAAAGCTTCTTCAATCGGTTGAGATTCCATCTTTTTAAAAATTAATCATGGCCACAAATTGTACCATCTGCCACGTCATCTACTCACTCTGCTAGCCACACCAATCAACAGGCATTATCCCAGTACACCCTACACACCATTGACAGCCCTTGAAAGAAATGATCCCAGCATGTTTGCAACACCAATCAAAGATACACCTTACAAAGTACCATCTGCTCAACCGTTTACTTCACCACCGATGAGCACACGACATCACAATGAAGAATCCACACCTTACCATAAACCCAAGCAAGCACCCATGACATTGAAAGAGCAAGAGAAAGCAATTGACAAGCTTACAAAGGATAATTTCAACCTCAAACTCAAGATTTCATTCTTGGAAGAGCGATTGACCGACATGTCACCTGAAAACATGGAGCACGTGTTTACTGAATCCATTGAAAACAAGGTCAAGATTCAGCAATTAGAAATGGAATTGGAAAAACGACAGAGATTATTGGTTGAAACGAAACAAGTTATCGATCATCTTCAAATGGAAAAGATGGTGGCACAACGTGACAAGGGCAATACAGAGATGGATGCAGAAGACATGTACAAGGAACTGGTAGTATTGAGAAAAGAAGTGGCACAAGTGAGACAGGCTAATGCCTGGAGTGATCTTGATGAACGTGAATTGGTGTATCAGCAACGGAATGAAGCTGAAAAGCAACTGGATTTGGTACAGAGGGATTTGGAGATGGAAAAAGCAAAGGTTGGTGAATTGGAAATTGAGAATGATGAATTGGCTGATCGTTTGGAAGATGCAAAGGAATTGGCATCAAAGGCTGATCAGTTGCAAAATCAGAATACGTATTTGAGGGATCAGGTTGCAGAGTATCAGTTGAGAGTGAGGGAATTGGAGGCACAGATTAGAGTGGGAGGAAATGGGGGATTTGTGGAAAAGGATGCGAGTTTTCAGTCTTGGATGCAGGAGCGTGAAAATCTATTAAGGACGATTGATGGATTACGCAATCAGGTGGATCATCCTGGGAAATCTGGGGCTGCTAATATCAACAGGGCACTTCAGCAACAAGTTTTTGATTTGAGGGAACAGTTCAGTCAGACGAGTCATGAAAGGGATGAGCTGGTGAAGGAATTGGATCAATTGGAAGATGAGTTTGATGCCATGAAAAAGGAATTTGATGCATTGGAGATGGATTATGAGCATGTGAGGCAAGAGAATGAAGAATTGAAGGTGGGAGGTGGTGGGGTTGTGGATGATAAGAGAGTCAAGGAAATGGATCAATTGCTCATTCGATACGAAGATGACATTCAGGCATTAAAGCATGAACGACAAATGTTACTTGATGAAATGCATGGCCTTACCAAAGACTTGCAAGAAGAACAACAGTTGAGACAGGTTGCAGAACATCGTGAACGTGAATCCCTTCAGAACCTTGCACGAACAAGACGACTCAGTACGCGTGCAGGACTATCCAATCAAGATTATGAACAACTTTTACTCATTGCTGAAGAGAGGTGGAAGGAAGAAGCAGATCATCGTGCACAAGTGGAAGAGAAATGTCGACATTTGAGGCAAGAAGCAGAAGATTTACGAGATGAATTGGACAAGTGGAGAAACAAATGTAGCAAATTGGGAGATTTGGTTGATAATCTGGAGGACCAACTTCAAGTCATGCAACAGCAGCCAAATGAACACGAACAGGAATTTCAAGAACTCAATCAGCACATTACTGACCTTGAAAAGGAAAACATTCGATTACAGGAAGAAAAGAGTAGGATAGAGTCCATTTTCAAGGCAAAACCAAATTCACCTGTAATCAACAACCGACCAAACAGCGTAGATTCCTCACTTAAAAAGACTGCACAGGAACTCAAAAAGCAACTGGATGCAAAGAACAAGGAGATCGATGCACTCAAAGAAGAGAATGACAAGTTGGTGAAAAAGATTGATAGGAGAGAAGTTTGGATCAACAAGACAAAGACCAAATTGAGTGAATTGAATGAGAGAAAAGGAACGATAGACAAGGTACTGAGCAAAACCAGTAAACCCACGACCAGTGAAATTGGAATGAAGAAGAATGTGACACCACCCATGTCACCAACCATCAAGAAACCAGTCAAAGGAGAGGTTAAAAGAACAGGAGCAATGGCACCAACTCCCAAAAAAGCACAAGGTAATCGAATTCGATTTGATGTACAAGATAAGAAATAATTGTTTACATTTTAATTCAACCAAGGATGCAACAACAAATCACTTGCTTTAGGCCGATCACTTGGTAAAGGG
>QZWU01000027.1:0-87930 GCA_004114255.1 Acaulopage tetraceros
CCTCCAACCCAAACATCCTGCCTCGTCGCAGCAAAAGACTCCTCAAGATGTCACCGCCAGTCTCTAGCCAGAAGCCATCCAGTTCTGACAGTGAATCTGAGATGGACACACCCTCAAAAGACTCAACTAAAACCAAGCCATTTGCATCTCTCATCCCTGAAAGCAGGCTGCTCATGCCAGCTCATCCCAGACTGCATCTTCCAACCCTCCTCTTCAAAATGCTCAGTAACAGGCTTTGTATTTAAGTATGTATACATATAAACCCCAATTCTTGACTCTTCAAGTCTACATCTTTCTTGAAACATAAATTTGATTTGTCAAGTTTGTTTTTTAAAGCAAGTTCTTTCTGCATATCCAGTTTCAAAGGGATGTTATCAATGAGGTGCTTAAATTCACAAAGTCTGGTTTCCAGTGGCTAAAAATCTTTTTGTTCTATTTTTAGTTCAAGTTCACAGGTGCATTTTATTTTCTGATGAATTGATTAGACGGCCTGTAATTATTCGATGGGGATCAATACAAAGACATGTGGATTCGGTTGGAATGATGATGGTGCACGATCAGTTGGGGATGGAGATGCCGTACCTCGTAGTAAGGATACGTAGAGAGGCTAGAGAGAAGGCGTTATATGTACAGGGTGATTATCTCCTACATGTAAGAGAGGAGATAGCTGCCTGGATAGAAGCAGGGCTTATAGCAAAGTATCCTCGACGTTTACAAGTAGGGGAGTAATAAAGATGTATTGACGACGAGTGCACTTGACAAAGACTGAGGGCAAGATCACGAGGAGATGAAACGCGTCGTCTGTAAGCGTGGGAGGGGAAGACTCAGGACCAAGTAGGAATGCGTTAATTTATACACAAAGGGGAGGATTCTCACGCCCTTCTTATACTAGCTGGGTTGACAGCAGCAGCCACGCCCAGCCGTCACATTTGACAGGTGACTCCGTCACATTGACATTATCTGAACGGTATATGTAAGAACTACGGACACGTCTACCATCACGGGTTGGATAGCCACCAGCATCACGAAAGTTGTTGGTACCTGCGAACTGAGAGGTTGCGCAACCAATTTAATTACAGGAATAATTCAAGCAGCATTCCTTGAAACATGACTATACCAATTAAATTGTATTTATGCTGACTATCTTGATAGAACCTCTTCTTTAGATAGACCAAGAGATGAATACAATGCCTCAAAGTGACTTTGAAATGTCACTGCGCAACCTCTACTTGCTGTTTTGTTACCAAAACTTTTCAATTTTAAATCAAATTAAATTGAATCTACTCTTCACCTGTGTACACCGATTTAATCGGGATCTACTACATAAACGTGATCAATCAGACTAAAGAATCTACCAAAAGGAATCTTGGTCACTGCATTAACTGCATTAGATTACCAAATGAATCAAAACTAGATGGATGTGGAGGGAATCATTAATTGAGTGAACGATGTACGCGTTTCCACCCTCACAAAGTGTATAAGGACATTCCTTGGTACCAAATACGCTGTCAGATTCACCACAGCTGTTTATAGATGCAACGATTGACCTTATTTTGTTGATTTAGTAGTACACATCCACTTTGACACCTCATCAGTGAATGGCAAGTAGTCGAATCCTCACTCTCTGATTAGGAACTCGCTTTGGGACTCATTGCTTTATTCCATAGCAAATCTGATGATGAAATGCTCCAAAGTCAACTATTGGATTTACTCAGTTTCGACCATTTGGACTTGGTAGTAGCTCTGTTGAGAAGCGTCATAGCATGGAGGAATTGTCAAGGTTAATAGTAAGGAATTACATGCATATGATGCACAAATCTCCACTGCAACCACAAGTGAATTGGATTATGGTAAAAAGGCTCACAAAGGACAAACGTACCCTCAAGTGATGTTGTATAGTGAATGGTTGCTGTTGAGAAGGGTGAGCAGACTTGGAAGCACTCTGTCAATTGATTGGTAGCTTTATTGTATCAATACAGTTGATTTAAAATGCAACTTGTGAGTGTAACAAAATTTGTCAGTGGTTTATAAATAAAGTTTTCAACTTGCTCAGAGGCTTCTAGAGTTTTTCCCTCTCAAGGAAAAGTGATATACACTTGTATATAATATACTAGAGCCTATACCAACATTCCCTGCAAGTTTAAGCAAAGTCCAATATCCTCAAATCTGCAATTCTGCACACGCAAATCACATAAATGGAGTAATTACAGTGTTTAAGTTGAAAACGAGTACCAGAATATTGTTCTCTCACATCTCTGCTATCCATTGGTAAGTACCCTGACGTTTTACATGATGAAAGTGAGGGCGGTGTGATTGCACTGGGGTAATTGCAGCCAAGTTGCAGAGTGAAAAGGGGTGAGTTACCCACACTCACGCCCAAAGCTTTTTCATCCAATCATGCCACCACCTATGCCCATCATCACTGCCACCAGCTGCATCAAGAGCACTACAATTTTCACCAACTCATCAGGTAGCCGATCGCTTTTTATTACGTATCCCCTTTCATTTGTCTACCTTTTGCAATACCACCTTCTGGCATGTTGATCCTTTTGTAGAGATTCAAAGGTACTCCATCAATTTGCCATCCTTGAGCCAACTGCTATTGAATGTGAATAGCATGGAAATCTCTTGTCACCACCATCACATGCCATTGGAAAGACAAATGTACATTGTATTATCACAATTAGAAGACAAACTCAAACTCAAACTTAAGCGCAATGTGGAAAGTGGAGTATATGGATCAGCAGTTGAATATTGCAACTTGATTGTGCTTATTGTTGTCAGTGTGAGCAGAGGTGGCGAATGTGCATCAAGTGTTGAAAGGATAATCACTGCAACAGCAGAAGAGTGGAAGGAGAGGTGTTGCAGCTGTGATTTGGAGTACCGTACTGGCTGCAAGCACAAAAATAAGTGTGAGTCTGGGGGTGCACTTGTGGTTCTACATTTTGTAAATAAAGTGCGGTTACTATAATACTTTGCACATAGATTGAGGCACTTGTTTGCTATAAACGAGTATTGCACTGACAATGTCTGAATGTACGAGGAGTCCTCAAATACAATAGTGGATGCGCGAATGAGATTCAATTGATAAACGGTTTATCCAAAACTATAGCACAGCTTTCTCTTAACCAGCAATGCCGTATGTAAACATGACATTTTAAACTATATATAGTCCAAATCTGAACGAGATTGGATGAGATTGAGATGACTTTACGACTTTTGGCAGTGTTGAATGATTACTTAAAATAAGAAACTTTTGAGTTTATCTCACTTTGCTTATTTATCTATCTAATCTATCAAGACTAGACTTCACTCTAGCTGCACTTGAATAAACTAGGCTGTATAGACAAGTACCATCCTAAAACTTTTATATAGTTCTACTTTTATCTAAATGTTTACTTTTTAGCTAGTCAAATCACTTTTTGAGATAAATTTATTACAACTTTTACTATTGTACAGTGATTCAATGCTATGAAACTATATCCTGTGCAAGTTTGAAGTGAATCCAAGTATTATGAAATGACAATGCGATTTTTGCTATAGAAGTAATTCAAAGGTTGTGGCAAAATGTGTGACTTGAGTTTAATGAGCATTAATACATTCAAATAAAACTGTATTGTACATCTGTTGCATCATATTTAAGGGTGATAAGTATGCCTCATGGCAGCTAATGAGTTAATTGTTGAATGGACTAATCATCTTGCTAAAAAAACTTTTCATCTCTAATAATAATGACCACGCCTAACAACCACCACCGCCACCACCAACTGCACCAAGAGTAGCACAATTGCCACTACTACATTAGGCAGTTGGTCGCTTCATCATTGCACCTCCCTTTAATGATCTCATCACTTTTATAAAACTAATCTTGTGGCTCTCTCTCTGTGTTAATCTTTCTATAGACCAAAGTAGAGTTGTGTTTTGTGGAGCTATTGTAAATTATCCACGTAATGTGATTGTGCCTGTTGATTCCAGTCTCAGTAGTGACAGTAAGTCCAATTATGAAGTGATTACTACCATAACAGAGAAGTAGAAGGAGGAGTGCCACTATTGCAAGAAGAAGTATTGTGCTGGTCGTAAGCACAAGAAGAGATGCGCCTTTTTAATATGGTATAGTGTACTTGTAAGTGTAGTACTGTAATCTATGAATAAAGTATAATTACAGTTATATTACATGTATTATGGTTCACTCTCTTGCCATGACAACTCTGTTTATTTATAAAGGAAAGAGCAGTTATACTTTTTCCACTACTTTCTTTTACATTCCTTTTTTATATTACCACTTATATAAGTGCTGATGCTACTTCTTATATGGCCTTCTATATTACTCTCTTCTATAAATATTCTCACCTTGTCCTTAAGTCTCTAGCAAGACACTCTAGTTAACATAATCTACAGACTCTCACTAATATAAGTACTAGTTTATATAAACTCTCTTTAATCTCTACTCTTTTGTCGTACCTCCGTCCGTTCCGTTCTATTCTGTCTATCTTATCTCTTTTGAATCCTTATCTTTATTCTCTATATATTGGTATATCTGTAGATATTCTAGTTAACATAAGTATAAGTTCATATTAAAACTTCTTTATTTCTGTCTCTCTTGTTATATCTCTATCTATTCTATTCTATTCTGTTCACTCTATCCTTTCTATATTCTCTCTCTCTATCTCTGCACTCTTCTTGCCTCTCTCTTTACGTCTGTATGTTTGTAAACATAATAAGTATAATAATAAAGAAGAAGAGAAAGACAATCTCTCTATACCTCTTTATATCTTAAAAGAAGAGCTACAAATTGGTATAGTATCAGTACTTAAGAGTGCTTTAGTAATTATTAGTGATAAGTCACTTGTATAAGAAGATATTACTATAGAATAGTAGATTTACCTTAGGATTCTATTTAAAATCCTCAAGATATTTAATAAGTATTATATAGAAGATGTAAAATAGTAAGAGATTACTGGTCAATAAGACTCTAGACTATAATTGTTTTTACTTGTTTTTATTAATTCTCTTAAATAGTATTATATACTTATTTTTAGTCTAGTTCTTTATCAGTTATTATATATTATTTATAATAGTCATCTAATTATTCTATTATAATATTCTAACTTTACTTATATCAAGAATTATTAGTAGAGAATAGTCTTTAATTTAGATAGATTCACTATAAGAAATTACAAATTTGCTCAATATCTAACTACTATTATATTCACAAATATATAGACATGGAGAGAGAGGCAAGGAGAGTGCAGAGACAGAGAGAGAGAATACAGAAAGGATAGAGTGAACAGAATAGAATAGAATAGATAGAGATATAACAAGAGAGACAGAAATAAAGAAGTTTTAATATGAACTTATACTTATGTTAACTAGAATATCTACAGATATACCAATATATAGAGAATAAAGATAAGGATTCAAAAGAGATAAGATAGACAGAATAGAACGGAACGGACGGAGGTACGACAAAAGAGTAGAGATTAAAGAGAGTTTATATAAACTAGTACTTATATTAGTGAGAGTCTGTAGATTATGTTAACTAGAGTGTCTTGCTAGAGACTTAAGGACAAGGTGAGAATATTTATAGAAGAGAGTAATATAGAAGGCCATATAAGAAGTAGCATCAGCACTTATATAAGTGGTAATATAAAAAAGGAATGTAAAAGAAAGTAGTGGAAAAAGTATAACTGCTCTTTCCTTTATAAATAAACAGAGTTATCATGGCAAGGGAGTGAACTGTGACATACACTACTGTATATAAGAGAATTATTGGTGACAATCCAGTAAACACCATTGTTGCTTATGGTAATGGTAACTTTAACTTCTCAATGCATGGTAACCAACCTGTTCCTAACAAGCACTTGTATTTGAAATTGAAGAAAAGATGCAGAGTGAGACTGACACTAGAGTACAATACTAGCAAGATTTGCTCATACTGTAAAGAATTGGAACCAGGTGAGATTGGTGATGGGATTGATGTGCTGATACAGACACGACACTGGGGGCTCAAGAAATGTGAAACCATTGGATGCTTGAGACTTTGGAATCGTGATGTGAATGCTGCAAGGAATATTAGGGATGTATTCATGTATAGGAATAATCATAATGGTGAGCGGCCTCCTCGTTTTAGGCCGCCAGTGCAGCAAGCCTAGTAATTGTAGTTGTTTCTGTGACTGTATTGGAGGGGGACGGCCCCAAATTGCAGTTAGCTGACTAATCGGTGCTCCAGCATAGACATTGTCTATTAGTGAAAAAGTGTGAGGACTTCATACTCACCAAACTTGGCTTCCTTTTCATGGACAGCGACATAAATGCACTTGCAGGAAGGCTCGATTTTACCTGCATGCCATAGACCGTAGATGAGGACGCGTCCAATGTACTGACCATTAGAATGAATGGCGTTTTTGGGTACTTTGCCTCCAATGGAAGGAATCCACTGAATGGAATGGGATGGATGGACCACAAGTGCTTCATAGTGATGCTGATGATGTTGCTTACCACCATGGGGAAAGGTGAATGTGCCTCGTTGTGGAGTGATGCAGCCATGTGCGACGGTATTGAAGGTAAAGGTACGGCCGACATAGCAAGAGGATGAGCTGACTGGATCACTGTGAGCAGGAGTGACGAGGACAGCATGACGAGGTAGGTCACCTTCTGATGCCTTGACCCAGGAGTAAGGAAGTGGACATGTGCTGAGGATGGAGGGTGGTTGAGGTGGTTCTGCCAAACAATGTCGCATGCGTTTCCTTGGTCTTGTGCGTGGTAACATGTCACCCGTGTACTTTAACAGCACTTGATGTTCATCCCTAACCACCTTCCAACCCTTTTCAATGAGGTATTCATGTGCAAGTCGTGCTTTTCCTTGGTATTTAGTGGCAAATCCATCAATCAATATCAGTGAATCTGCATGCAACTTTGAGTAGGCTGCTACAAGGTAATTGTACAATTGAATCTGTGCTTTGATGTACTGCGGTTCCTTTGTGTTGAGGTAGAGGAGGTCAATGGGTCCCTTTAAAGTTGTTGATAGATAATCAATAGTATCTGTGGTAGGAACAAGTTGGTGTACTGCTTGAAAGGAAGACATGGTAGCATGTGCACGCTGAATACTCACATCATCATCAATGGTGACAAGAGTAGCGGTGTTTCGGATAGCCCAATCCGCAAAGACGCGTGTTGAACAGCCATCCTGTGCACAATTGAGTAAAATGCTTGTTTCCACAATTGTAGCACTAGTGAGTCCATTGAGGAGTTGAAAAGTCTCTTGATAAATACTAAATCGTGCATCCTTCTTTTCAATTCTGGATTCCAGAAACAATTGTCCCCAACACGGCAATACTAAAAATAAAATGAAAATCATTTAGAGAAAAAAGGTGTAAACATACATTTTCTATTAGAGTTGACGGGGAATAATGGATAATGCATCATAATTAACAAACTTGTGCTCTTTGCCCTTGTATGCAAAGTACATGCCCTTGAACTTGGGGACAACCTTGCCACTGAACCACTTGTCTTCAAAGTAAACGCGTCCAATGAACTGACCATTGGAAACGAGTGATTGTGGTGGTGCTTGACCCTCCTCACCGTCTTCCCATTTGTACGTAAAAGCAGGATTCAATACCAACACTTCATACACATCAGTCTTGTGCTCCACATTGCCATGAGGATAGGAAAAGTAACCACGCTCAGGGTAAATGCAGCCATGGACAGGTTCACCAAAGAACTTTGATCGTCCAATATAGCACAAATCTGCAGCCATGGGCGCATCTTCTTGTGCAATATGCGCATTCACAGCATGTTGGTACACGTCACCATGGAATGCCTTGATCCATTTGAATGGCAATGGACTAGTAAACACATACTTTAACTCATGTTCATCAGGATTGACCAGGGACTTGCCAATACGTTCAGGATCGAAATCAGCAACCACATTCTGTCTTTCAGGCAATGCTGTGCCATAATAAACCATGAGGGTCTGATAACCACCAACCCACACCTTCCAGCCCTTTTGTTCAAGAAACTCAACTGCCAATCGACATTTACCACCCATTGGAAGGTCACAGTCATCCAACAATACAATGGATTGACGATGTAACTTGTTGTACGCTTCCTTGATTTCATTGTAGTGGTGAATTTGAGAGGGAAGATGGTTCCCATACTCGTAATCATAACTATCCAGGTACAAAAAGTCAATCATCTTGTTAAAGTGCTTGAGAAACTCTACAGAATCCTGAGCAAAGAACTTGACACTTGAATTGATGATGGAGACGGCCTTCTTGGCCTGAGCACATGCTTCAGGGTCAATATCCACTGAATACAAGTCAGATTGTTGTCCAAGTGCCCATTCACCAAATATCATGGTGGAACAACCATCACCGCCACAATTAGAAAGGCCATGACGTGACGTTCCTGTCTCTACGATAACTTTGATGCGATTACGGTCAAGAAGATTAAGGGTTTCTTGAAAAGTTGGGTAACGTCTATCAGCGAAATGAATCTTTCCCTTGAGAGACTCGTGAGCGGTGACGGTGACGGTGACGAGGGTAAAGAGTGCAACGATTAGTTTCATAATATAATGACGATGAGTTGGGAGTGATGAGTTTCCACAGACTGCGTTACTTTTTCTCCTGATCCAAATCCAAAAAAGTGCATAAATGGGAGTTCCTGCTTTATTCCGTTGGTTGGCTAGCAAGTATCCCAAGATCGTCACTCCCGTCAAGGAGGAACAACCTAAAAAGATTAATCACATTACTGTTCCTGTCGATGCCTCCAAACCCAATCCAAATGGTTTCGAAGTAGATAATCTCTATTTGGATATGAACGGTATCATCCATCCCTGCTGCCATCCTGAAGACAAACCAGCACCATCCACTGAAGCTGAAATGTTGTACGATATCTGCAAGTACATGGAACGCCTCATCAATATGGTCAGACCACGTAAAGTCCTTTATTTGGCAATTGATGGTGTGGCACCACGCGCTAAAATGAACCAGCAACGTTCCAGACGGTTTCGTGCAGCTCAAGAAGCACAGGAGAAATCAGATGAAAAGCGTAAGCTTCGTGAAGAAATCTTTGGTAGACAAAAGACTGCAGAATTGGAAGCATTGGATGAGGTTGCTTTTGACTCCAATTGCATTACACCTGGCACACCCTTTATGGCCAAGTTGACTGAATGTCTTGGATTTTTCATTTCTCACAAGTTGAGTACGGATCCTGCTTGGAAGTACCTCAAGGTTATTTTATCTGATGCAAGTGTGCCTGGTGAAGGAGAGCATAAAGTGATGGACTACATTCGTAACCAGCGTGCCACGGAAGGGTACAATCCCAACACCATGCATGTGATTTATGGATTGGATGCGGATTTGATCATGTTGGCATTAGCAACGCATGAGCCTCACTTTAAAGTGTTGCGTGAGGACGTGTTTGCATCTGAAGGTGTGGCCAAAAACTGTTTTGTTTGCAACATGCCTGGGCATCAAGCTCAAGAGTGCACTGGACAGGAACGTGTGAAGCAAATGAAGGAACAGGCACTCAAGTTGCAAGGTTTGGCACCACCACCTCCGTTGCCTGAAGAGAAACCCGATCTTGCTGTCAAACCATTTGTGTATTTGCATGTAAATGTGTTTCGCGAGTACTTGGACATTGAGTTGCGTGGAGAAGGTATGGCATTCCCTCATGATTTGGAGAATGCTATTGATGATTGGGTGTTCCTTTGTTACTTTGTGGGCAACGATTTCTTGCCTCATATGCCATCCTTGGAAATTCGTGAAGGTGCAATTGATTCCTTGATTGACATTTGGAAACGTTGTTTGACTAGATTGGATGGTTATTTGACTGACAGAGGCAATGTGGATCTTGGTAGGCTGCAGGTCATCATGACGGAACTTGCTGCTATTGAAGATCAAACGTTTATCAACAGAAGAGAAAAGGAAGAACGTCGCAAGGAAGGTGCAAAGCGTCGCAAGTTGCAGTCCATGCAATCCAGTGGGAATACTCCTCAGCATCATACTGTTGGTACGCCCAACCTCACCTTGGAATCCATGAATGTGGCGAATAGTAGTGCTCCAATGCAAATAGATGAACCACATGGTGAGAAACGTGATGTTACAGTGGCTATTGGAACGCCTACTCCCACTCACCTTCAACGTCATCCAGATGATGAGCCTGCAGATGATGTGCGTCTTTGGGAAAGTGGTTTCAAAGAACGTTATTATCGCAACAAGTTTGGTGTGGAATTGACCGATACTGCCTTTCGCAGAACCATTGTGAAGCATTACCTCGAAGGCCTTTGCTGGGTACTCAAGTACTATTACCAAGGATGTGCTTCCTGGAAGTGGTATTACCCTCACCATTATGCACCATTTGCCTCTGATTTCTTGGATATTGCAGAAATGGACTTGTCCTTTGAAAAGGGAGAGCCTTTTAGACCATTTGAACAGTTGATGGGTGTCCTTCCAGCCGCATCTCGTAATTGTATACCTGAAACCTTCCATCCTCTCATGTTGGACAAGGATTCTGTGATTGCAGACTTTTATCCAGAAAACTTTGAATTGGACTTGAATGGAAAGCGTTTTGCATGGCAAGCTGTCATCCTCCTTCCCTTCATTGAAGAATCCCGCCTTCTCAATGCCATGGAACTCTATTACGACTCCCTGACCCCTGAAGAAGTCTTTAGAAACACCTTGGGAACTGATGTACTTTACATTTCCAAAAGTCATCCACTCTACCTCAAACTTGGTATTTTGTTCAATGTAAACTCAACTGAAGATGTCATTCAGTTGGATTACAAGGCTAGTCATGGGATGTTTGGTACAGTCTCTAGACATCCAGCCTTTGTCCCTGAAGGCACTTATCCCTCTCCAATCACTGAATTTGGAATTGGTGATATCAAACAGAATCGATCCATGTTTGTACGATTCCGTAATCCACAGCACTCTACAACCAAGTATCATTACAAGTTGCTCAGTAATTGTCGTATGCCAGCCAGAGCATTGCATCAAGGAGATTATACATTTTTGCAGCAATTCAAGGATTCTCAGAATCGTGGAGGCAGGGGAGGCCGAGGTGGTCGAGGTGGACGTGGTGGAGGAAGAGGTGGTATTGGCTACAATAACAACAACAATGGTGGCGGGTACAATGGAGGTCAGCAGCAGCAACAACAGCAACAGCCCTATGGCTATGTCTACCAGCCTCGCCCTCCTCAGCAAGGTGGTTACCCTCAACAGCAGCAGCGTCCCTACCATCAGGGCCAACAGCAGCCTTACCAGGGACAACAACCCTACCAAGGACAATCCTCCTCCTTTAACCGTGGTCGTGGTCGTGGCAGAGGTGGCTTTTAACCTTGATATAAATCCAACCACACACACACCCAAAAATTTTTGCACCATCACTTTTTTAATTCTCATGGCAACCGCAAGTCCATCTCCACCAACTCCACTTGACCTCCAATTAGCGCATCACAACCCGTAGAAAAAACGTCAAAAAAGGCATCCAATTCACCCTAATGGTCGTCGGTGCCTCTGGCCTCGGTCGCACAACCTTCGTCAACACATTATGCGAAAAACAAATCCTCTCCTACCGTCCCGACCACACCCCTTTTACAGATTCCCAAATGTCAATCGTCCAACATCAAGTTGATCTCGAAGAAGAAGGTGTCAAAATCTCCCTCACAATCGTCGATACCCCAGGCTTTGGTGATTCCATCAACAATGAATTCTGCTTCAAACAAATCCTCGAATACGTAGAACTCCAATACGACGATATCCTTGCAGAAGAATCCCGCATCAAACGTAATCCAAAATTCAAAGATAATCGTATCCACGCCCTCCTTTATTTCCTCACACCAACTGGCCATGGACTTCGTGAACTTGACATTGAGTTTATGAAACGCCTTTCTCCCCGTGTCAACGTACTTCCCGTCATTGGAAAAGCTGATTCATTTACTGTTGCTGAACTGGCTGAATTCAAGGCACGTGTCATGGAAGATTTGGATCATTACAATATTCCCATTTATAACTTTCCTGTTGATGTGGAAGAAGATGATGAAGATACGATTGAAGAGAATAATGAGTTGAGGGGATTGATGCCATTTGCGATTGTTGCTAGTGAAGTTGAAGGTGATGGTGATAGTAGGATCAGGACGTATCCATGGGGACAAGTCGAGGTTGATAATGTGGATCATTCTGATTTTAGCAAGTTGAGGTATGCGCTCATGACGAGTCATTTGAATGATTTGAAGGAGATTACCCATGATTTCCTGTATGAGAATTATCGTACTGAGAAATTGAGCAAGGAGAACGGAGAGGCTGATGAGGAAGATGGGGAAGAGTTGGATGAGGATGGGGATGATGTACAGGTTAGGATCAAGGAAGATCATCTCAAGATGGAGGAACAAAGGTTGAAGGAGAATGAAGTGAGGGTCAAGAAGGAGATTACTGAAAAGAGACATGAATTGATGGCCAAGGAGGATGCGTTGAGAACATTGGAATCACGATTGACTGCTTAATTAAAAGTGACATTTTTACTATTGAAAGCATAAGAGGGAACCAAACCACAAATGTTGGACTACTGGGAATTTGTGGAGTACTTCTGCAGCGTACATTTTAGCAAGACCATTATTCGCTTTTTGCCAATGAGGTAGTTGGGAAATGTCGTAGAGGATGGGCGAATGTTCATGAAAAGGACCTCGCTTTACTTTGTGGATGAATGCAATGCAGTCAAAGTAGAGGTAATCAGGGGCATACTGGTCAATCATGTCAGGTTGCAGAGTGTGTTTGGGAAGGATGTGAGGGTGATTCAAGAGCTGTGAAGCACCCCAGTAATAAGGAAGGAATTGATAATCATCCAGGCCCCATACACCATGAGATCCAGCAGGTTCGAGGCGATAAGTGATTTGAAGTGCGCGTACAAGTACCAGATACCGCTTAAAGACGCGTGTTACCAATGCCTGCAAGTCACTATGGATGAGAATGTCCAATTTAACCAAACAGAGGAGAAAGGCGACAAAGTTGAGTTCATGGCCGCTTCCATAATCCAACCTCTGGCCATTACCAAAAGAATTGTTCAGGTAATAGACGAGTTCAATGGATGCGTCTTGCTTGGTGGGTGGTAAGAGTCGTGCAACCAGTGCTGGAGTAGAGGACTCACAAGTGGATATCCAAGTGCGAAATGCACGGTTACCAAAGCGCTGTGGTTCATTGATGAGTGGAATGGTGGCTATCCAACCCTCCATCTCGTCAAGAATAGACAAGAGGGTCAAGACAGCTGTTGATAGTTCAACTTGATCTGAATTCTTCTTGCCCTTGACTGCTTCATTCAACCGTGTAATGAATTCCACTAGATCCCTATAAGCAGGCGACGCAATCCACCTGTCCACATGAGCAATCGTGTTGATTTGCTTGGTTGGTTGCAAAAACATTTCTAATCAAAATGTTGTGTGTGGAATGTGGTCGATCCGTCAACAGCCTCTACACAGAATACAGTAAAGGCAACATTCGACTCACTCAGTGCGATGGATGCAAGAAATTCGCAGATAAATACGTGGAAAACGACATGAATACCATCTTTATTGACCTTCTTTTACACAAGTCGCAAGTTTACAGGCATTTGTTGTTCAATAGACTTGATTACCAAGATGAAGGGATACATGTGAGTAGTACATGGGATGGATGATGACGCGTTTTTTAGCCTAATTTGCGCAAATTGGCCATTCTGCTCGTTTTATTTGATGTTTACATCAAATGGTTCAGATTAGAAAAGTTCTATGCAGTTCAATTGGCTGATTTCTTTGCATGTGATTCATTTGTGCAGTATGTTTACATTTTGGTGCTTTGTACACTTGAGATTGTTGGGTTTGTTACTGGTGTCAAGGCTGTAGTTTATTTGATGCATCATAGCAAGTATGCTATTATCAAGTACAATTACTTGACTATGGCTGTGATCTTAGCAAGTTTTAGCAAGTTGTTGTCTATTCTAATGGTGATTTGGACATTCAAGGAAGTGGAGTACTCTTGGTTTATGAATTTGATTGTGTTAACCTCTATTACTCAAGCTATTAGTGGTAAGAATTTGATAACAATGATTTAATCTTATATAGTGTTTCTAGATGCAGGGTATTTGGAGTGTCTGCCTGTCCTTTTGGGTGGTATCCTGGTCAAATGTATCGTTCAAGCCCTTTACTTGCATCTCATTGGCAACATTCTTCCACTGTTTGTAATAGTTTTATAATAAAAAAAAGTGTAAAAAAAACTCTTTAAAAAAAATGGATCACTATGATGAATTTGGCAATTATATTGGCCCTGAACTAGATCAATTCGACTCTGAAGACGATCAACAGGAGGAGGAAGAGGATATTCCTGATGCCATCTCGGTAACCATGCAAATCGATGCTGGAGATGACGCACTCATTCGTCCATCAGCCAATCAAATCGTCCTTCATGAAGACAAACAATATTACCCGTCAGCAGAGCAAGTTTATGGACCAGGAGTGGAAATACAAGTGCAAGAAGAAGACACGCAGCCCATCACTGAACCAATCGTCAAGCCAATCACACTCAAAAAGTTCCAAATTGAAGAAAAGGATCTTCCAGAGACCACCTACTCCAAACAGTACGTGTACATGTACGCGTTTTATTGATCATGTTGGTAGGTACATGGCTGAATTGATGAATTATCCTGAATTGGTGCGAAATGTAGCCATTCTAGGCCACCTGCATCATGGTAAAACGACATTTGTGGATATGTTGATGGCCAATACGCATACATCGATTGATATGTCACAAGAACAGAATCAACGGTACACGGATATGCATTTAGTGGAAAGATCACGCGGATTGTCCATTAAAATGCAGCCCATCACTGCACTCCTTTCCGATCATCATGGGAAATCGTGGGTGTTCAACGTGGCAGATACTCCAGGTCATGTCAACTTTATTGATGAAGCTGCTGCTGGTGTTCGTGTGGCTGATGGTGCTGTGGTTGTAGTGGATGCAGTGGAAGGTGTCATGTGTGGTACAGAACAAATCATTCAATTGCTAGCAAGAGAAAGGATTCCTATGGTCCTTGTGATCAACAAGGTGGAAAGGTTGATTCTAGAACTCAAATTACCCTTGAATGACGCGTACTTTAAACTACGGCATACATTGGAAGAGGTAAATGCGTGTTTGAGGCGACATGGCCTTGATAAGACTGTTGAAGGCGATGCATTTCGATTCTCACCTGAAAAGGGTAATGTACTGTTTGCAAGCAGCAAGTATGGTTGGTGCTTTACTCTTGAATCCTTTGCAAGAATGTATGCAGATGCTCATGGTGGTGCTGTTGATCCAGTTGAATTTGCAAAGAGATTGTGGGGTGATGTGTTTTACAATGCGGAAGCAGGCACATTTACCAGGAAACCTGCAACGCCTACCTCAGCAAGATCCTTTATCCACTTTATCTTGGGTCCATTGTACAAGTTGTATGCTCATTGCATGAGTTTTAAGGAGCCTGCAGAGTTGATTCGTGTCCTCAAACCTCTCAACATTCACCTCAAGCCCCAGGATATCAAGCAAGATGTAGTGGATCTGCTGAGAACGGTGCTGCAAGTATTTTTTGGACCTCCTCATGCATTTGTGAGCATGTGTACCACACATTTACCCTCACCCGTTAACACTAAAATGCAGCATCGTGTATCACATGTCTATACAGGTGCATTGAACTCTACTGTAGCTAATAGTATGATTGCATGCAACAAGGATGGTCCTTTGGTGGTTCAAATTGTCAAATTGTACCCTTCTAGTGATGCAAGTCGATTTGAAGCATTCGGGCGAGTGTGGAGTGGAACAATCAAATTGAATGAGCAGATTTGTGTATTGGGTGAGAATTATTCATTGGAGGATGAAGAAGACATGTCCTTGCAACACGTGTCCAACCTACAACTCCATGTGTCCAGGTACCGCATTCCAGTTGACAGTGTACCTGCAGGAAGTTGGGTTCTGATTGGTGGTGTGGATGCTACCATGAGCAAAACAGCAACACTTGTGCAAAAGAACTCGTCACATGATCACTACATTTGTCGCCCACTCACCATACCTACTACACCCGTCATCAAGTTAGCCATTGAACCTGTACATCCCTCAGAATTGCCCAAAATGTTGGATGGATTACGTAAAATCAACAAATCCTACCCACTTGTCACTACTCGTGTGGAGGAATCAGGTGAACACATTCTACTTGGAACAGGTGAAATGTACATGGATTGTGTGATGCATGACCTTCGTACCATGTTTGCAGAGGTGGATATCAAAGTGGCTGATCCTGTGGTTCGATTCTGTGAGACCGTTGTGGAGACTTCTATGCACAAATGTTTTGCAGAAACACCTAATCGTAAAAACAAGATTTCCATGATTGCAGAACCCCTTGAAAAGGATGTTGTGATGGATGTAGAGCGTGGATTGGTGTCCTCTGATTGGTCCATCAAGCAAATGGGTCAATGGTTTGAACAACACTATCAATGGGATCTCCTGGCATCTCGTTCCATTTGGGCATTTGGACCTTCTTCATCCAATGGACCCAATATACTCCTCAATGATACCATCACAGGAGAGGTGGACAAGAAACTCTTGAATGCCGTCAAAGAACCCATCAAACAAGGATTCCAATGGGCAACGCGTGAAGGTCCACTTTGTGATGAACCCATGCGACAAGTCAAGTTCAAAGTGATCCATTGTGACCTTGCACAAGAATCCATTTATCGTGGAAGTGGTCAAATCATCCCCACCACCCGTAGAGTTTGTTATTCATCCTTCCTCACTGCTGCACCTCGATTGATGGAGCCAGTCTTTTATGTTGAAGTCCAGGCACCCGCAGACTGTGTATCCGCAGTCTACACTGTACTTGCAAAACGTAGAGGTCATGTTACTCAAGACATTCCAAAGGCAGGCTCACCCCTTTATACCATCAAAGCGCTCCTTCCTGTCATTGATTCTTTTGGATTTGAAACAGACCTTCGTACCCACACACAAGGCCAAGCATTCTGTCAACAAATCTTTGATCATTGGCAAGTTGTACCTGGTGATCCACTCGACAAATCCATCCTTCTCAAACCACTGGAACCTTCTCCTCCACCTCACCTTGCTCGTGATTTCATGCTAAAGACGCGCAGACGCAAAGGCCTCTCTGAAGATGTCTCCATTAACAAATACTTTGACCAAGGCCCTCCTCTCCATTAAACTCAAAGGACTTTATTTGAGTGGACTAAATGGCATGGCCACCATTATTTCAGCCTTCATATTGCGCACCAATCTCACCGTATTGTACACAGTTTCAGCCCATCCATCCACTTGCCACGCTTCTTCTCTCGTCCTCTTCCTCGTTCCCAAATCAGGATACTGCCACATATGATTCACAACATTCAAATCACCCAATTGACTAAACCATGCACCAACAGGCTCACAAAACTGCTTTCTACATTCCAATCCACGCCTCCAATTCGTCTCCCATTCCAACATTCTCCCTGGCTTCAACTCATACGTACGCAATTCAAACACACCGCCACGATCATGAGGTGCAGCAGTTGCCCAAAATGCAAATTCAAGCATGATTTGATTAGACCGACTTCTAAGCAATGGTCTCACTCTCTTTTCAAATTCAAGGTATTCAGGATCCGTTCTCAACCGTTCGTTGATTGCAGCATGACCAGTGTACCCAGTATATTCCCAAATATGTACAGCGTTATCCTGACTTCCAATCTCTGTCATCCAAGATCCACATAATTTCATATTGGTAGGATCCAGAGCCGCCATTCTTGGGAAATGGTGGGCTACAAGTGCACTGTACTCTTCAACACATTCAGGCTTGATGGCATGTTGTTGGAGTTCATGAACGTATTTACCACGAGCAAGTAACTTGGAGAAAGTTTCCTTTGTTTCTTGTTTAGCTGCTTTTGAGCCGTGAAGAATGGAGGAAATGATGCCGCCAGTGGAATCAGACGAGTAATGGCGAACTGAACGGGTGGATGGGCGTAGAAGACGATGGATCATGAAGAAATTATTTTCTCACGACTGGAAACATGTCACTAGTAACCCTTGGTCAAGGCAATCAAGCTTGGTACACGCCTGCACCACAACCCAGTACAATCGGATTAATTGTATTGCAGGAATGGTGGGGATTGAATGATCAAATCAAGGTATTAGCAGGTCGATTCTCCACTTCTGGCACTATCCATACTATTGCACCTGACCTTTATCATGGAAGGATTGCAACTACACCAGATGAAGCCACGCATTTAATGAATGGTCTTGATTGGGGTGTCGCACTTGCTGAAATCAAGTCTGCTGCAACTTATCTTCGTGATCATGGTTGTGAACGTGTTGCTGTCACTGGATTTTGCATGGGAGGTGCATTGTCCTTTGCAGCTGCTGTGAATTGTAGTGATGTGATTGACTTGGCATGCCCGTTTTATGGGACGCCTCCAAAGGTTGATTTGAGCAAGGTCAAGGTTCCTGTACAGGCTCATTTTGGAAAGTTGGATGATCATAAGGGATTTTCTGATGAGGAGACTGCAAAGAGAGTTGAAAACGAGTTGAAGGCCAGTGGAGTCAAGTATGAGTTTTATTGGTATGAGACTGGTCATGCTTTCATGAATGAAGCCAGGGCTGACAAGTATCATCCAGAGAGTGCCAAGGCTGCATTTGGTAGGGTTCTGGAGTTTATTAAGCAGTAGCTGAGTGATTGACTAAAGGCCTAGTTGAAAGAGTGACTTGGTGTGACTGCTGTCATTTGATGTCTGCTGCTTGTTTGGCTCGATTGACAGAAGAACGCAAACAATGGCGTAAAGATCACCCATTCGTAACCCTTTGTCTATCCGCCACCTCATTTGCACTAGGGATTCTTTGCCAAACCAGTCAAAGGTGAGGATGGCACCCTCAATCTCATGTTTTGGAGTTGTGGTATTCCTGGTAAAGAAGGGGTATGTGCCCACATGTACGCGTTTATTCCCTCCTAGACAGACTGGCAAGGTGGTCTTTACAAACTCACCATGACATTTCCACAAGATTACCCTGTCAAAGCACCCAAATGCACGCATATATTGGTCACTTGCACTTATTATCATAGGCAAATTTGAACCACCAATCTTCCATCCCAACATTTATCCCTCTGGAACAGTCTGCTTGTCCATTCTGAATGAAGAGGGTTGGAAACCATCCATTACAGTCAAACAAATTCTACTTGGTATCCAACAACTCTTGGATGAACCTAATCCCAATTCACCTGCACAAGAAGAAGCTTTTCAAATGTTTCAAAAGGATCTTGAGGGATATAGGGCAAGGGTAAAGGATCAGGCAAAGGCAATGGTGATCTAAAAATAGACAAACTTTTTCTTTAAATAATTATGAGTGAATCGAAATTGATGTTGAGGACAACTGCTGATTATGGGAAAACTCGCTTGGATGGATATGTGGCACGACATGCACTTTCGTTTGGATCATTTTACCATCCACGATACACTACATTTGGTCCTTTGAGAGCGTTTAATGACATCTCTTTTGAACCAAATGGTCAATCGGACATTTTCTCACCACGAGAGATGCATATAGTGGTGATGGTGTTGGATGGAAAACTCACGCTGTTGAAGGATGATCAAGTGGACCATCAACTGGATGAAGGCCATGTACTCCACCTCCCACCTTCCAATAATGGCTTCTATGCCTATCAAAACGACTCGACCACATCCTCACTCCACCTCATTGAACTCTACATCAAACCATCCACCACCACCACCACCACCACAACTGTAGCACCATCCACCCTCTTTCAACCAAACTATCATGGACATATGGATACCTTTGTACCAGTTTTTCCAACTGACCATCCACTCTTCAACACTCTTCAATTATGGATGGCACATGTACAAGTGGGCAAAAGTGTCCGCTACCTTCAAGCACGACCTTCTAGGCACTTGTGGGTCAATGTCGCAGCAGAGTATGACAAGATTAGGAATGACGACATTCTCCTCTCTTCACTCACTATGAACGGCGACACCATTTCCAATGTAGCCATTGGTAACTCTGTACTTGTCCAAAACGCTTCTTCCAGTGAACTCGTCTTTTCCACGACCACAGCCATGGATGAAAAGAGTCCATCATCACTCCTCATCATTTTATTGGATATGGAATGAATTAGACTTCATGTTCAGCCAATAGCATGTTGGGAATCCCATCTTTGATCTTGTACACATGTCCACAATTAGCGCATGTCATGTCACCATTTGTAATATCGATCTAGGCTAGTAAAACGCGTACAATCGGATGTTTACCTGCATGAGAATGTTGTGCAGAGTATTGAGCAACACATTGTCATCCACATCATCCTGAGGACATGTCTCTGGTAATCCACCTTGTCCCAACTAGTCAAGGTCAAATTGAGAGGGGGGGGGTGAGAGCAGTGCGCGTACTTGGTGTGCAGTTTGTACAAGTACATTCCAATCCAGTTTATGAATCATGCGCTTGATGAAATCCTCATTCAATTCCATCTCGACTGTTTCAATCTCAATATTTGTTAATTGGAGTGGGTAATTGTTGGTTGTGCAGCCTTTGGCATGGCACTGCAACATATTGTGAGTCAACAACTTCATCAAAAAAAAAGTGAAAAAGAAATGGCATCGCGTCAACTTTACAGAGATTTGATCCGTACAGCAAGGGGATTCCACGCGTACAATTTCAGAGAATATGCAGTCAGGAGGATACGTGATGAATTTAAACGACATGCAAAAGAGGATAATGTCGTTCGTGTCAAGGAATTAATGGAATATGGAAATGGACAATTGACTAGTCTCAAGCGTCAAGTTGCACTCAATTCAATGTTTCAGGTGCATCGATTGGTGATTGAAAAGCAAGAATAAAAAAATGCAGCGTGTATTAAAGTACTGAAATCATGGCTTGAGCGAGTACAGTGTCACCTTGAGTTGCATCAATGGATTCGGCCAATTTGGCGTCAATGTTGAGCATTTTACCAAGGCGAAAGAACCTTATTTTCACGTTATGACGGTCCAAGGATTCATGGGAACAGATCTTGTCGGCCACGACTGACCAAGTGTCTTCAAGTGATACTTTGAGTGAAATGTCCTTGTTGGAGGTGAGACGAACCACAAGGTTGATGACACAATCGTTGGGTGTATGGACAGACGATTTCTTATCAGTGGATGTGGTGGTTGATGTGCTGGATGGGGTTAAATTAGATGGAGGGGTGAGCATGTAGGCTGGAAGTTGGTATTGGTTACCAAGTGTATCGTAGCATGGTTCTGCAAGGTTATTGGAAGGGCAAGAGATGTCTGCAGACTGAAGGAGAGTTTGAGCGAGCACTGGATCATTTGGATAGGCTTCAACGACGGCACGAAGAGTCTGCCAGATTTCAAGGCGTCCTTCATAGGAAGGTGCAGTGTCCCAAAAGGCATCACGTCGAGATGTTAATTCTGCAAGAGTTATTGGTTCATCAGCAGTCCAAGAGGCTGGCACACATGTTAATCCAGGTGAATTTGAGGACCGTACCAAGAGGTTTAGTCCTCTTGATTCACTCACGGTGTCCAGTGACACTGAATTACGGGAAAAGCAACACCCCATCAACACACGAAATTTAAAGAAAAAGTTTGGGACTCGACATGTATGTTTATTCCTTGACAACATGTTTGGCTAGGAAAGCTGCAATCTCTTCTGGTCCACGTAGTCCAATGAATTGGTCCACCATTTTACCCTTTTGAAAGAGTGCAATGGTGGGTAAGGAGGCAATGTTGTATTTGCCAGCCACTTCTTGGGACTCATCCACATCGACCTTGACCAATCGGATACCTTCAGTCTCGGACACCTTTTTAAGGATCGGAGCGATTGCACGGCATGGTGGGCACCAGTTGGCATAGAAATCGACGAGTACGTTTGAAGGATACTGTTCCACTAAAAGGGAAAAGGTGTTGTCATCCGCAGTAAAGATTTCTGAAGGTGGTGTTTGTTCTGGTTTTGGGTCTGGGGAGGCAGTGAATCGTGTGAGGGTGGTGGTGTGGAAGGAACGTGATGGGATTGAAACATTGGTTAATCGGTGGAATTGAGCTATGGGGGTGATTAATGGGACCAGCAGGGGGTACGTGCGGGTGGATTGAGCAAGGACACGCGTTGAGAGGGAGCCTCGTCTGATGATTTGTTGTGCTGATCGCTTCCACATTGTGTGTGTGTTGGAGAAGTTGCAAAATTTTGGCCAAAGGCTCAACCTCTCACTCCAGCAAAAGACACAAGGTACATTCAACACCATCATCAATCATCAATGCATGCACTATTCAACATGATACACGTAATGTTTTTGGATGGATGGATGCCATATACGTGAGGATGCATCATATCAAGTGGATGCACTGATCATCATCATTGTGATCATGGTCAAGTGAATCGCATGGAATCCACCTGCAATTGACAGTGTCTGTTGAGAATGAGGGGGGATTCTCCCTAAACTCATTGTTCGACCAGAGTTGTACACATTCATCTCGGAATCTCTCTCATCATTGCGCGTTCTCTCATTCCCCTTCTTCCACGTTCATTCGCTTATTCCACCTCCTATAGAATGGTTGTTGCCAAATCAGGTATTGCCGTCGGTAAGAACGCAGGACACATCACTGCCAAGCGTGTCACCAAAGCCAAACCCGTCTCTGGCAAGGGTGTATGTGCATTCCACTCTTTTACCATTCATCCACTTGTAGAAACTTGGTCAAAAGACTCGATTCGTCAAGGATCTCATCCGTGAAGTCGCTGGATTTGCACCATATGAACGCCGTATCATGGAATTGCTCAAGAACGGTAATGATAAGCGTGCTCGCAAGTTGGCCAAGAGACGTCTTGGAACTTTTGTCCGTGGAAAGAAGAAGGTTGATGAATTGAGCAGTGTTATTGCTGAATCTCGTCGTGCTGCCCATTAAATTGTACACGTGCAATAGTAGTGGTTGTTCATCCCACAATCTTGAGGTTGATGGGCACGTGTATGATGTGGAGAGGGGAATGAGAGGAGACTTGACGGGAGGTTATCATTCGAATCAGTTTTCTGCACGCCTCGTGAGAATAATGTGTGAGCATGGCGTTCCTACACTACTGAGAGATTAATGTGGTTGACGAGAAAAGCTGCTTGTGCCATCCCTAGGCAAGTGGCGGTTAGTTTAGCCCACATAATATGAATCAAGACAAAGCACATGTGGTTTCGTATAGAGAGCTAGAGGAGTGAGGACAAGGGGTCGACCATTTTTCCTTGTTCACTGCTATTTGAACTAGACATGTCCACATCTCACCCAATGTCACTCAAACAAAAGTATTAAGGCACCAAGCATGATAACGGCACAAGAAGCACAAATTGTTGAACTGGAAAAGGTCTTGAGACTTTACCAATCCACTTTTGAGTCGGTACAAAGGGACATTGCGCGTTTAAAGGAGCGATTTCCAGACTTGGATGATCAGTAGCTCAACTAGTGTGAGCAAGTATGAGTTGCACTAAAAATAACTTTTTCACTTTTTTACACATCCCCAAGATAGATCACCTGATTTATATTTGATCGCGCCGTTTCCAGCTGCCAGTATGGCTCCTGTTCTTTTACACACACACTCTCTCTTTGTATCTATCCATGCATCTGCATTCTATTCGCATACTTTTCATTGTAGCATGTTTTTCAACAATTGGCATTTCTGCTCCCGCTGATACTCCAGAGAGCAAATCAAACAATACTTTAAACAATGATGTCAAGAGGACTTTGGTGGATGTTCCTCCTCCTCTTGCAAAGGCACCATCAAATGACCTTGCCAAGGCTCCACGCATTGACCCAGCCAAAATACCACATGTTGAATTGGCCAAGGCACCAAGCAGCAATGAGTCCAAAGCGCCGCCCAGTGATTCCAAGGCTGCAAGTCAAGATGCTCCCAAGTTTAGTCGTGAAACCCTCTCAGCTGCCAACAGGGTAAACAGAGCACAGGACAATATCATCAAGTGGATACCACAGACTCCCTTGATGCAAGTGTCTAGGAACGGTGAGAATGGTAATAATGGAGTGGCTCAACCTTTTAGTGGAGCAAGCGCTGCTCCTGTTGGCCCATCTGGAAACAATACGGTACCAGGTCCACATATCTTTACTGGTGCAAAGACACCCATATCCAATCCAGTGAATGCCAAAGCACCAGTGTCCAGTCCATTGGATGCAAAGAGGACAGCACCCGACACAGAAGAAGCAGGACGTGCTGTACCTCCACTTTCAACTACCACGGCACAAGATAATGATGACGACGATGAGCCACCAAAGCAGTCAATGAGCTCGGGTGAAGCCGCACCAAATCCATCGTCTATTCTACGAGCACCAAAGGTGCCAATGACCTCTGAGCCAGCTAAATCTTCAGATTCAGAATCAGTTACAAGAGGTCCAACCCAGCCAATGATCATTCATCCACCAGATGGTTCCAATCCTCAATCACAAACGCAAAATGTCGGACAAAATGATGCCAAGAGTGCAGTTGGACCTTCACAAGGGGATGATTTACGTGGTATTATTGTGGATCCACCAAAGTCCATCAACAATGGCCAAAGTGAGACTCAGGAAATCAATACTGGTAATGGTGGAGGTATGGAAAGTCAAGCCAGGTCTGACGAAGTGCCTCAACAAGGTGGATTTGCTCCTGAACAAGAGGACAACGATGCACCTCAAGCACCAGAAGAAGGCGGATCTGCTCCTGTGCAAGAGACCAACGAAGGTGGATTTGCTCCTGAAATGGCCATTGACCCACCACAAGTAGTAGAGACTGAACCTCAAGAAATGATTGGTCGTCCTCAAGAAGCTGTTTCTCCAAACCGTGTGATTGAACAAGATCAAGAGAGTGACGAAGACGAGGATGATGATGATGATGATGATGATGATGGTTTCAGGGGTGGCGCAGACAACTGGTCTGGCAGGAGGCCACAAGCATCCCCATCACCACCAGCAGCAGATGATGGAAGGAGAATGATGATGGTTGTCGACTCACCTGGTAACCGTGATCAACCTGGAAATGCTGTTAGTTTGAACCAATCCACAGAGCAAACTAGAACTGAAGGTGGTGATGTGATTGACGATGGCAACTTGGACTTTGGTGATGAGGCACCTCCTCCCACTGAGGAATCTAGTGGAGAAGGTGAACCACAGCAACAAAATACAGACACTGAGCCACAACCAACAGATGCAGAACAACAACCAGAAACGCCTGAATTAAGAATCGCAGTGGACGATCGCACTCATAACGCCAATGGTGGATCCACACAACCCGTTTCTGACAATCGTGGCCAAACTCAAACTGCCAATAGGCAAACTCCTTCACCTGCTCGCAAATTGTATTTGAATACCAACCAAGATCCATATTTTGAAAACAATGGCTCTCCCCTTCCCTCTTTGGACCAACGTGTGAATGCCAAGGCAGTGGCTGATCCTCTTTCTTTGCTTCCATCAGCCGTTGTCCCTGGTGCCACTCCATCCAATGTAACTTATGCATCCCGTGATCTTCCTGGTGCTGTTGTGAAAGAATGTACTGTTCCTGGTGTACTTGCTTTGACCTTTGATGATGGACCTTCTGATTACACAGCAGCCTTGCTCGATTACCTTGCAAAAGAAAACATCAAGGTCACTTTTTTTGTCAACGGTATCAACTATTACGACATTCGTGCACCTCGTTGGGCCCTTTTGCTCGCAAGAATTTACAGGGAAGGACATCAAGTCGCCTCCCATGGTTGGTCACATGCTGATTTGGCCACTTTGAGTGCAGATGGTGTCCGAAAAGAAGTGAAGCAACTTGATCAAGCCATCCAACGCATCATTGGTGTCAGTCCACGGTACATGCGTCCACCTTTTGGCAGTACAAATGAAAACACCCTTCGAGTCCTTCGTGATGAACTCAAGTACAAGATTGTCCTCTGGAACATTGAAACAAGAGACAGTTACAACAATGGTAACGTTCAGCAAGATATGAAGGCTTTCCAAGACGCCTTTGCTCCTTCCAATTATGCTCAACATGGTTACATTTCCCTTCAGCACGACCCTATTCCCACTTCTGCAGCTCAACTCACCATTGAAGCCGTCAAACTTGCTCGTGCCAAGAATCTGAAATTCGTCACAGTATCCGAATGCCTTGGTGACAAGGGTAACGAGTATTGGGCACCCTCCACTCCGCAATAAACTGCCAGACTTGTAAAAAATTTCTTTTCTCAAAGCCATCTCTCTCTCATTCTCATCTCTTTGTATCTTTCGCACATTCAATCATCACAACAAGAAAGACTACATCCAAATGTCACGACCTTCTAATCAAGGAGATAAAGGGGATATTTACGTTCCCAAGGCTAAAAATCAACCCCAAGGCCAGGTACAATCTATTTTTTGCACCACCATCCCTAATCCACTTTAGCTTGCTGCCCTTTTGCGTGGTAGATTGGACTACGATGGTGAAGGAGGCCTCCATGGTGATGGCTACGGCAGATCAACCAGTGCACCACCTTCCCAAGTTCTAGGCGACCGTATTCACGCAAGATCCCTCGTTTATAGATTTATTCATGATTTGTAGGCTTCTGGTAGTGAAGCACCCTCTCCAAGTGATCCAAGACTCGATCCTCACTATGCAGCTTATTACTACGAGCATTCACGGTACGATCCTCGCCTTCCACCTCCACTTTACGCACCTGGACAGTCATGGCAAGCGATGCCTGGGGCTATTACTGGTGTTATGTCTGCTAATTTCAAGGCAAACTTGAATGCACGTACTCGTTTTGGTTTGGGTGAAGAGTATGAACACGATAAGGAAATGTCTGGTTCACCATGGCGTCCCAGTCAACCTCATACTCCTGTGGGAATGACAAATGATGCAGTTCGACGTCAGTTGGCTGAAATGGGTGGAGATCGTGCTTCTTCTCCCTTTAGGATGGTATCTCCCAAACCTGTTTTACCTCCTGGTTTGAATCAATTGCGTACCAAAGGTTCTTTTGCATCTTTGCGTGGTGAAGATGGTACACATTTGAGAAGTGCAACGGCTACACCACCACCACCTGGTGCCCTTGCTTTCAAAAGATTTGAACGTAATCCAGAGGATGATGGGGCAAGGTATACGCCTCAACCAACTGGTGATGTGATTGATGGAACAACGCCTCCTACTGGTGGTCGTTTGGCTGCATTGCGCGGTATTTCTGGTACCATGACACCTCCTCCTCGTAGTAATTCAACTCCTCCTGGAAACTCTGGAAATTACTCGGGTATGATTGCTAATTCAGGTCCACAGGATGAAATGATGCGTTTGACCATGGCTATGAGAGGATCTTCACTGCAAGAAGGTCAGAGAACACCTGGTACGGGTAATTATCCAGCTTTCTTTGGTGATATGCAAGCAGCGGGGGGAAGTAATCAACCTGTCCAGACTGGTTATTACGATCCTTCAGGTGGTTTGATTGGTCTTCCAGCTAAAGATTGGCAGCGTGCTCCATTTAGACCAGAATCACCTGGTCGCATTGGGAATGCAGCTGGCCGTGGTAT
The DNA here is from genome assembly GCA_004114255.1 of Acaulopage tetraceros. Lineage (NCBI taxonomy): Eukaryota > Fungi > Zoopagomycota > Zoopagomycetes > Zoopagales > Zoopagaceae > Acaulopage > Acaulopage tetraceros. The sequence continues at coordinate 27,530 of QZWU01000027.1, forward strand.
TGTTCAACGACAACCCCTTCCACCTTCCGTCAACACTGCCTTTAATTACAAGCCTGCAATGACACAATCGCCACTGACCTCATCCTCGCCCGTACCCTTCTCAGCCAGGGAACCACAACAGCAGCAACATCACCAGCACCACCATCATCATCACGGTGATTTCTCTCGTCGTTCGCAGTCGGTCAGTAACAGCAGCAGCTTCAACAAGCATCATCAACAATCTGCATCGCTCTCTGGTCCCCTCACGTCCATTCCAACCTCTAGCTCAAGTTCCAATTCATTTCCTGCTCGTTCCAATGGCCGTGAACCCATTCAATCCGCACCAGCAAGCAGGAGAAACGAAGACAATCATGGTATCCGCAGTGCCCTTTTGGAGGAATTCAGGAACAACAAGAACAAAAAGTATGAAATCAAGGATATTGTTGGGCACATTGTGGAATTCAGCAGCGATCAACACGGCTCTCGTTTCATTCAGCAAAAGTTGGAGACTGCCAATGATGATGAAAAGCAAAAAGTATTTGATGAAATCATTGTGAATGCTCAGAATTTGATGACGGATGTCTTTGGTAATTATGTGATTCAAAAGTTCTTTGAACACGGTGCTCAGCATCAACGTTCCGTCCTTGCTAAAAAGATGGAAGGCATGATCCTCAGCCTTTCCCTTCAAATGTATGGCTGTCGTGTGGTTCAAAAGGCTCTCGAGTACGTTCTTCCCGAGGAACAAGTGGTGATTGTGCGTGAACTGGATGGAAATGTTCTTCGTTGTGTCAAGGATCAAAATGGAAACCATGTCATCCAAAAGGCCATTGAACGCGTGCCAACCGAGAGAATTCAGTTTATTGTCAATGCTTTCCATGGTCAAGTCTATAACCTTGCCACTCATCCTTATGGCTGTCGTGTGATCCAACGCATGTTTGAGCATTCCACTGATGAACAAAAGCCACTTTTGGATGAATTGCATCGCTATGTCCACAACCTCGTTCAAGATCAGTACGGCAACTATGTCATCCAACATGTACTTGAACGCGGTTCCCCTCGAGACAAATCTGCCATCATTGCCAAGATTCGTGGACAAGTCTTGACCCTTTCCAAACACAAGTTTGCTAGTAACGTTGTTGAAAAGTGCGTTCAATTCGGCTCAATGGACGACAGACGCGTCCTCATTGACGAAGTCTGTACCCTTAAACCCCAGGAAGGCATCCTCCCACTCCATATTATGATGAAGGACCAGTTTGCCAATTATGTGGTTCAAAAGATGCTTGATACTGCAGATCCCATCCAACGTGACAAATTAATCAACCTTTTGAGACCTCAAATGAACCAATTGAAAAAGTTTACTTATGGTAAACATTTGATTGCCAAAGTAGAGAAAATCATGGGACAGAATGAAAAGGAGCGTGGCATCACTACCAATTACTAAGACAGCTCTTGTGTGTGTGTGTTTATCATTTTCACTTGTGATTATTGTGCGCCGAGTGTACGTGTGCTGTTGAATATTAAAAAAAGTTTTATCCACTAAGACCATACATCTTCTTGATAACGACCAGTAGAACGCAAATCCTTGACCCATTTGGTAGCTGCTTCCACATCCAACCCACCAGTATTTTGAGCTACATCTATCAGAGTCTGATTGACAGCACGTGCCATGTTCTTTGCATCACCACAGACATAAAAGTAACCTTTTTGATGATGAAGCCAGTTCCAAAGTTCAGTCTGACGTTCGTTCAATTTGTGCTGGACATAAGTCTTGGGTTGATCTGGTTCACGAGAGAGTGCAGTAACAATTTCCTTGACATGTTCAGGATCAGCATCTTGGTTGAGGTCATTGAACATGTCTTGCCATTCTTCTTGGTAAAGGAAATCTTCATCAGCACGCCTACAACCATAAAAGAGGATGGTTGTACCAATCTTTTCACCACGTTTGGCAAAGTAAACGCGTTCTTGAATGAATCCACGGAATGGAGCGACTCCTGTACCAGGACCAACCATGATGACTGGAGTTTTGTGATCACGAGGAAGTTTGAAGTTGCTGCCGCGGATATAGACTGGGACATGGACCATTGGTTCAGTGGAAATATGAAGGGCGACTTGATTGGTGAGTGAGTATTCAGCGGAAGAGTTGGGAGATGCTTGATGATGCATAATGGTCTGAAGGTAGTTGGTGGCAAGACCTTTGAAGGAACGTTTGTCTGTAATCTTGGTTTCAAGGACCACGGCAGTGACATGCACATCGTTTTGGTGGAGTCTTGGACTACTGCTGATACTGTAGTAACGTGGTTGGATACGATTCAAGCCTTCCACAATGACAGCAAAGGGAACTTCAAAGTTCCTTTCTTCTTCTGTTGCTGCTTCTTCAGCAAGTTCCAAGAGCTGTCCAGTGGTTAAATGAGCTTCAAGAATTTCCTTGTGGTAGGCTTCTTTATCAGTACCGAGGCGTAATAAGTAGGCAGCCGCAGATGGAGAAGTGGCTTTGATATGACTGGCAAGAGTAGCAACAAACTGACGAGAAGGACAGGAAGAAATGTCGACGTAATGGCGGAGTGCATGGTGATAAGTGGTAGGACAGGGGAAAGGATTCTTCTTGCCCGTGGAATCCGTGTTTTCCACTTGAATCACCGTGCTCATCTTGTTCAAAATGCCAAGATACTGACCAAGTCGAATGATTTCACGTTCTGGGTTCACTGGCCAAATGGCAACATGATCACCTGCCTTGTATTTGAGTCCAGAGTGAGTCAAATCAACCTCTGCATGAACACATTGACGCTCACCACTTTTGAACAATGGACGAGTGAGCTTGATGGGTGCCATGTAAGGATTCTTACCATCAAAGGTGTTGCGACGACTTCTAACACTCTTTTTAGGCATCAATTCACCATGATGAACGTGTTCTGCATCATGGGGATCTTCCAATTCAGTCACCACGTATTGCATGGGTTTGGGTGCTCCATCATCATCACCACTACGCTTCAAACCCATCTTGCTGCTGACATCCATCCACATTTCCTCCTTCCAAGCAAGGAAATCTTCTTCCAAATTGGCATCATCATCACCCTCACCACGCTCACCAATACGTTCTGCACCCAATTTAGCCAATTTGGCATCCACTCTACGAGCAACAGCATTGTAATGCTCATAGGTCTTGTTACCTAATCCAAACACAACGTATTTGACACCTTCCAATGGCTTATTGGGGTCATTCACGTCATCACCTTGCATGGTTTTAGAGAATTCAGGCACTTGATCCTCATCAGCCCCCTCTTCAAATAAAAACTGCCAGAATTCAGTTGCATTATCCGTGGGCTCCCCTTCACCATAAGTAGCAACAACAAAGAATGCGAGAGCATCGGCTGGAAGACGGTCAAGGTTATTGAGATCAAAGTCTTCAAGGTCAGCAGTCATGGCATTCAAACCATAAGAAGTGGCTTCTTTGGTGAGACGTTGAGCGTAATCTTCAGCAGTACCAGTTTGAGACCCGTAAAAGATGATGCAATTTTTACCCTATATGGATGAGACATGGTTGGGGATGGTGCATACGGATTGTTCCATCATCTTGATGAAATCACGAGTCTTTTTACGTGTATTGGCGCGGATCAAGGGTTGAGAGATACCATTGGTCGTTGGTGGTTTGAGGAGTGGTGGTGGTTTGGGTTTAGCAAAGATCTTGTCTCGTAAAAGGTAAGTGGCGCCTCCTACGACGAGGCCAGATACGACGAGCGTGTCGAAAAGGACGCCTGAAAGATTAGACATTTTCTGGATTGGTGGTGAAAAGTGGAAAGTTTTTCGGTTTGGCCACATGTTTATTCAACTTTTGGCAAGTTGTCTGGAAAAGATGTTGCTTTGACCTGTTGAGGGGGTTGGTGGGTAGGTGAATTGACGGGGTGGGACTTGCTTGGGATGTGTGGGTGTGACAAAGGATGTGGGAGGGATGAATGGTTGCTTATCATGGCGTGGTGTGGCAGTAGGAGATGTCTGGAGTAAATCAGAAGCCAACAACTCGATACTTTGCTACAATCGTGAGTCATGGATGGGAGGGAGAACATGCCTTGACCTTGTCATACTTGTCATTCAAGTTGGTGCGTCTTGCCTTGGCCTTTTTGGGATTCAAACTGTCAGTGTCAGACATGGACCTCTTGAGTGGTGTCTGGGACAAGTCGTAGCCATGTTGGAGTTGCTGACCTTCATTAGCAGTGGTTGGAGTGTAAGGGGGAGTGCGCATATAGTGACCAGAAACCACATTTTTAGTCCTATCTGAACTCCTACAATCATTTTAAAGCGCATATAATGGCCCATGTACCTTGAGTGAGGGATGAATTGCATTTCATTGGCGACACGTGTGCTCTGTGGAGTGGAGTGGGAGAACATTGCCTTGGACAACGTTGCACAATGATCTCATTGATCTTGCTTGTGATTTGGTTGACTTTTCATTTACACATGACACCTCCATTTATATATGATTATATACGTTTGATACCTGGAGATCCATTGCTGTCAGATGAAGCAGTGTTTGATGGAGAACTGGATGACAAGGTGGCGCAATTGATGCAATCTGCTCGACGTGTCACTGACGGTGCTTGGTCCTTTGTAACTCCTGTATGCATCCACTTTTAAGAAGACTGATGAGTATTAGAGTGCGTTTAGTGGCCGTGTACATCTTTTAGCTGCTTCTATGGATACCTCACGCCAAGTTGGTTTGGACCCTGCATTTTGGACAACAAAGGAGGCAGCCGAGTATTTGAGTGGCAGACGCTTATTTCCAGGATGCAAGCCTTATGCAGCCAGGTACGCTGGTCATCAATTTCAACACTTTGTTCCTCAGTTGGGTGATGGACGAGCCATTTCACTAGGTCAAATCAATGGACTTGATGGCCTGTTGGAGTTGCAGTTGAAAGGAGCTGGTCGTACGCCATTTTCAAGGTTTGGTGATGGCCTTGCTGTCTTGCGTTCCTCTATACGTGAGTTTTTATGTTCTGAAGCCATGTACACACTCCAAATTCCAACAACACGGTCACTCAGCATTGTACATACCATGGATCGGTATGCATGGCGTGAAACGAGAGAATCCACTGCTGTAGTGTGCAGAGTAGCCCCCACATGGATTCGTTTTGGCAGTTTTGAAGCACATTATTATGCGGGAGAATGGTCCATGTTGATGAAATTGGCAAAGTACACGGTTGAAACTCACTTTTCTGACTTGTTGCATCCTCCTAATCGGCGTGCAGGACAAGTTTACTCTGAATGGTTCAGACGAGTGGTTCTACTGAATGCAAAGATGGTGGCCAAGTGGCAATCTGTCGGTTTCTGTCATGGTGTACTCAATACAGACAACATGTCCATCCTTGGCCTGACTATGGATTATGGTCCATTTGGTTTTATAGAAGGATATGATCCTGATTGGGCATGCAACGAGTCAGACCATGAGGGGTTGTATCGATTTGGAAATCAACCGACTGTGGTAGAATGGAATCTGCAGATGTTGGGCAAAGCAATTGCACCATTACTCACGCTGGATGTGGTTTGGGACAGCCAGTTCAGTGTGGACCTTGGACAGGAGCTTCAAGTGCTTCGGATGGAAGGAGAGCGGATAGTAGAGGGTGAAACCGAGTCCTTTTGGTCACTTTATCACAGTGCTTACCACACTTTTATGGCTGAAAAGCTTGGTCTCAAAGAGTATATCCAAGGGGACGACCAAACCATCATCAAACCACTATTGGACTTTCTCAAGGTAACCAAGATGGATTACACGCGGTTCTTTAGACGACTTTCAGAGATACGATTGGAGCATGTGGACATGGTGCCTGAAGGATTGTTTGACAAAAAGGCATGGAATGAATGGGTTCAAGTCTATCAAAGTCGTGTGGATAATGATGATGATGTACTTCGCATGAGCAGAATGCAGTCCATCAACCCACGCTTTGTGCTCAAAAATTGGATTGCTCAAGAAATCATTCAAGGTGTTGAACATGGCATGGTTGAACAAGCTTTGACTTTGTTTACGGATCCTGAAGCCACATTCGGTGATAAGCAAGATCCTCTCATTACTCACTGGATGGCACCTTCACCAACCGTAAGCCACCTCTCCTCCTCTCCTCTCTTATCTGATTGTAGTGGGGAAAAGGGCTTACTTGTAGTTGCAGTTCTTGAGCTCAACCACTTTTTATTTTGAAGTGTGAGCTTTGCACATTTTAGCCACATTTACTTGTTCACATGGATCACAGTTGTTTTCGTTCACGTCATGGATGTAAGCACGTCCCATGTTGGTAGCGGAAATTAAGGCAGCCTTGAGTGCCTGCTTCTTGGTGTGCTTGGCTCCAGCGTTTGTTTCATCCACTACAGCCTGCATTTTTATCAACACGCCCTTATAAGAGTTGTTGTAATCGTCAAGCAAGTGCTCGAAATACTCTGAACGCTTGCTCATTGGATCTTGAGCATTCTTGATTGCAAATTCGTCCAATTCTGTCAATTTAGTAGCAACAGTGCTGCGCAAGGCTTCAACATCCTTTTGAACAAAGTCCACTTTAGGGGATGTGAACCTGGCTACCAAGGGCACCATAACTTGAGTGTGACCAGTCAAAATGTTCATTAATTCGTTGGGAGCAAATGTGTCTTGCACTTTGCAGTGCATGGAAAATGTGGTAGGTGCGGTTTGCACAGTCGTGAAAGCGATTAAAAGAATGGCGAGAGGGAAGAATTGCATCGTAAAGAAATTTCGTCAATTGAGGGTAGGATAGATTTTTTTTTGCTGGAAAAAAATTTTAAGGCGTCATGGCCACTTCAACCAAGCGCAAGTCCACTGCAGCTCACGGCAAAACAGATAAGAGCAAGTCAGACAAGGGCAAAAAGAAGGAAAAGACCAATTTACGCGAAACGTTCAAGAAATCCCTTCACATTCAAGAGGACGAAGAGGATCAATGGGAAGATCATCAAGAGATGGAATACAAGGATCCCCTTGCCAGTGATGATGATGAGCCCAATCAAGACGAGGATATTGATATGGAGGTACAGGAAGATACGGATCGTCCAGCAAAACGCGTCAAAAACGACTCTGGTTCCAGTATCCCCTTCATTTTACGCGTTTTCAATCCCCATTAGATTCCAAAGAATCACATATCAAGCAAAGGCAACTTAGATCGGACCGCAAAGCTGCCAAACCATTTGCTGAGGATTTAGCGCGTCTCAAGAAACTCTGGGAAAAACTACGTTCACCAAACACACCCAAACAAGACAAGCACAAGATTGTTGAGGAAATGCTTGGTACCCTCAAAGGACGCATGTCTGATCTCATCTTCAAACATGACGCTTCTCGTATCATCCAATGGTGCTTGAAGGAAGGCAACTCTGAACAACGCCTTGTTGTTGCAGGTGAACTCAAATCTCAAGTGGTCAAATTGTCTGAAAAAACATATAGCAAGTTCCTTGTGATCCGCATGCTCGAGTACTGTCCAAAGTACCGTCCAGACATCATCAAGGCATTTTATGGCAAGGTTCGCAAGTTGATCAAGCACAAGGAAGCCTCCGTCATCATTGAAGAAATGTACAGCAAATATGCTTCCAGTGCTCAAAAGTCTGCCCTTTTGGAAGAGTTTTATGGACCTGAATTCGCCATTTTCAAGAAACCTGATGAAAAGAGAACACTTGCTGATATCCTTGCCACAGATCCATCCAAACGTCCTACTATCATGAAGTACCTTTTGGAAGCCATTGGTGGAGTTTTGGATAAGGGAACCTCTACGAATTCCATCGTACACAAGGCCATGTCCAATTTCATCAGTGTTGTGGAGGATGAAAAGGAAATGTGGGAATTGGTTGAATTGGTCAAGGATTACGCTGCAGAAATCTTGCATACAAAGGAAGGTGCTCGTGTTGTTATGGAGATTGTACTTCGGTCATCTGCAAAGGACAGAAAGAGTCTTTTGAAGGGATTGAAGGAATGGATCAACAAGGTTGCACTCGAAGAACATGGTCATTTGGTATTGCTTCGTATATTTGATGTGGTGGATGATACTGTACTTGTCTCCAAATCAGTGCTTTCTGAACTCTCCAAGAACTTGGATGAAATTGTCAAGGACAAGTTTGGTCGACGCGTTTTGCTTTACTTGTTGGTTGGTCGTTCCAAAAAGTATTTCTTCAAGGAAGCATTGGACAAGTTGGAGGAGGGTGATGCTATTCGTGCTCAGACTAGCAAGAAGGATCCTCAAGTTCGTCATACGGAACTGTTGACTGCGATTTCGCCTGCTCTGATACAATATGCTGCAGACAACACCAAGGACATGCTGGTGAATGGTTTACCCAGCCAAGTGTACAAGGAGACCGTTTTGAATGCCATTGGTGACAAGAGTGTTTTGCTACAAGTATTGGGTGAGGCAGCAAGTGAAGATGTTGAAAATGATCAGCATGTGTTGGTGAATGTGAATGCAAGCCGTACCATCAAATCCCTCATTCAAATGGAAAAGGATCATGGTGTTGCCAAAGTGGTGACAGAGGCCATTGAAGGTCGTATGGTCAATATTGTGGAGAATGGAGGCGGTTTTATTGTATTGGCCATTCTAGAACAGAATGTTCAACCTTATGCAGCTACCATCAAGAAGGAACTTGGTGCAAAGGAAGCCAAAGAACGTGTCAAGAAGGCAGTTTCATCTGGCAATAAGGGTGCGGAATTATTATTAGGCAAGCTTTGAGGCATTGGATAAATAAAAAGGAGCGCATGTGCGCACGTGAACTTTTTTCCATTTTCCATGCCCATCATCAGACGCGTCTTGGTCATTGGTGCTGGTTCAGCAGGCCTGTGCTGTGCTGTACGCCTATTAGAAGAATTCGGACCCTCACTTGAACTGGTGATTGCAGAACGACGAGGTGATTTTGGTGGAATTTGGTACACCAATTGACACTCCTTCATCACGCATACATAGGTACTACAATGATCAGGAGCCCACCCAGGCCTTTCCAGTATCCTCTGGCAACCGTCCATTTGATCCTGAACCACTTGACCAGCCACAGCCTGCACTTTACCCTGATTTACGAACCAACTTACCTGCACGCACCATGGCGTTCATGAACCATCCATTCAGTGATGAGGTTAATGCAGCACACTTTCCACCTCATCCTATAGTGTTCAAATACCTACGGGACTATGCAGACAAACATGGGTTGAATAAGTATGTTCGATTCAATACGATTGTGACGCGTGTCATACAACAGAGTGTTGGTGCATGGAAGTGTGAATTGACTCATGATGGTAAGGGTGAATGGCAAGAGTTTGATGGAGTTGTTGTGGCTAATGGACATCACAACATTCCACGCATTCCAGAGAACATACAAGGGTTAAAGGAGTTTGCACTACAACAACCAGGCCGTGTAATCCATTCCAAAGACTTTAGATATCCAGCAGATTACACTGGCAAGACTGTGTTGATTGTGGGTGATGGGTATTCTGCAAAAGATATTGGACGCTTGTTGGCACCTCATGTAAAGCATTTGATCAAATCTGTCCGACCACCCACCATGACCATTGCACTAAAAACACTTGAACCCTTGCCGTCACCTCCAAATGTTATCACACGTCCTAGCATCAAGTTACTTTCAACAAGTGGAATTGAATTTATGGACGGCACCACCATGGATCTTCCAGATACGATTATCCTCTGCACAGGTTACCTGTATGCTTTCCCATTCTTATCAGATACGTTTCTTCAACACGACCTGGATGGTGAGCATGGTGAGTATGTACGACACCTGTACCATCAATTATTTTACATACAGGATCCAACACTTGCATTTGTTGGACTTGGATTCAAGTTGACACCGTTCAATTATGCAGAGTACCAAGCGTTATTCATTGCAAGGGTATGGAGTGGAGTTGCCACATTACCTGATCAGGAGGAACTCGTGCGGTATGAAGCCAGTCTTGCTCAGGATAGAACCAGGCATATGGTGGGTCTTGAAGGTCAGATTGAGTTTGTTGAAATGGTACTAGACAAGTGTCGTGCTCCTCATGAGACTGTCGCGTTGGTTGGTGGGCTGGGTCCTATGTCCTCTTGGTGGAAAGACATGCGGCAAGAGACTGATCAAATGAGACGGGATTGGCTGGGATACTGATTGAGCCCTCTTTTACTACAAACTAGGCCATGGACAGGGTAACAAGCAACACTAGTTGTAATACAATTCTCTATTAAGGTCACTGACGAAACCTCCATCTCAATGGATCCTTTGGACCAAATGGTCGCCCTTTCCTTTTCTGTGGATCATTGCTGCCGTCATCAAACCCGCTGAATCCATCACCAAAACTATCAAAACTGTCGTCTTTTGAGCCATGCCAGTCTCCTGGTCCGTCTGGCTTTGAACCATTCTTGTCTCCAAAGAACATCCTACCTGGTCTTGGTCTTGGACCATCTGAAAAAGCACTATAATAGCCTCCTCCACACGTGCCATCCCAATACACAAAAGTGCATATAAAAGATGATGGTAAATCTGCTAATTGACAGTATTCGTAGTAAGGATCACACGTTGCTCTGTAGTAGTATAATGTAGAAGCCCAATTCCATGTGTAGGATGACACTCTTGCAGTCAAGACAGATACTATCAGCAACCAAATCGCATACATTATTATAATTAGGCAGAAAAAAAGAGATGACAAGAAGCTTCGAGTGTGCTTGTCCGTTTTCTTGGGTCTGGGACTGCCTCATTTACCCTTCCCCTTTACCACACACATTTTACCCGTCTGTTTTTTGCCCCGATGAAGCCTAATTCCATTGCAGCTAAACGACGTGTTCCCTTTGACTTTTCACTCTCTTTTACAAATTCGCAAGATTGCGAGTCTATTGAAATCAATCCTTTTCTGTTTAATGGTGCTTTGTTTCATCCTGATCAGCAAATGGACATGCTGCCTAATGGAACTGTGACTCCTGCAGACATCATGCCATGTCCATCTGATGGTAAATTTGAAAACAAGGTACAGTATCTGGTGATGAGTGACGTGATAGTTGATGTAGACACCTGCAGAGCAGTTGCTTGAGTACTTTTCACTACATGCAATGGAACGCTTACCCGATGAAGGTAGGCAAGCCACACTGGATGCTATTGAGCCACAAGATCCATCTGATCAACAGAAACATGAGGATCCTTTGGTGTCGACCTCCTCCAAACCAGAAGAAGTGGATGACGTGGCCACTGAACCCTACACTGCATCCTCCTCCTCTTCCTCTAGTGAAGATGAAGCCTACACCCCTAGTCACCGTAAACGTACCTCTCAAACAAATCAACTCACTCCCAAATCCAAAAGACAGCATAGTAGTCCCTCATCACCTACATTCGCACACCTTTCCTCTCAAGAACGTCGCAAGGAACGCAATCGACTCGCAGCACAACGTAGCAGACAGCGTCGCATGGACTACCAACGTGAAATCGAATTTAAACTCGATCAAATCAAAAGGGAAAACATACAATTGCGACACCGTTGCTCAAGTCTCGAAGCACAACTCAGTTCCCGTACCATCACCACCAACTCTAAACGTGGCAAATGAAAGCATTCGAATCCTCCAACTGTGTGTAACCAACTAGCTCAATACAACGTTTCAATAGGACTGGAGTTTGTGCTAAATTTGGGCAGAGGGCAGGCCCAAGGACGCCCCATTACTCGTCCTCTCCACTTTTTTTCACCTTGTCTCAATCTAATTTAATCTCACCACTGCTCTCGTTCGTGCCCTCAACTTTATTAAAACATCCCTCCCACACACTTTTTTCAATACTTGTCATTATCCACACATACACTATAATATGCTTTCTCGTCATCATCGTAGCTCATCTCAACAATTGCCCATTAATACTGTCATGCATACATACCAACACCATACACGTAGCATGACAATCGGATCAACTCAAGATGTACTGTACAGTGATCCATTCCTCATTGCACCAGAACCAATCAAATTTGTAAATGATATCATTGATTTGGACCCTATTCACTCCTTTATTGAACAATTCAGTGCCTCTGAAGACGATGATGACAGCGTGTATGAAGTCTCGACTGATGATGATGAACAGGTGGATGACAGATACTTGTTGAGTAGGAAGGTGGAAGCGTTTCAGCTTGTTCCTTCACCTATTCCAAGGTCAAATAATCCACTTGTGTTGGATGGTTCGTTTCCTCAAAATGTACATAGTGTGGAAGGAAGACGAGATGCTGCGTATATGCGCTCTCTTGCAAGGAATAGGAGTAGGAAGAGTGCGAGTATCAGTATTGCTAGTGTAGAGGATTTGCTGAGATAGATTTAAACAAACTTTTTTTCTTCTTCTTTTTTATTGATTAGCATGTTGGAGTTGTTTATCGGCTAGAGGAGGGTGAGGTGAGGGAGAGGGGGTGGGGGAAATGCATACATTTGACCCATTTGTGGACTTTGAGGTGTTGACGCGTATCTGTTTTTGGATACACCCACTTTTTCTCCCTATGAGGTGGAGGGTGAGACAGGGGAGTGAGAGGGTGATTGCATGCCATATGTAGACGGGTTGGTACAGTTGAGCACGAATACGATCAACATCGTTTGTTGGTGGTCTGCCTGGCTTGCCGCTCATCTCTTGTTTGAAAATCTTTTTTGCTTTTGAAAATGACATTTGCTCTGCCTATTGTCAACTTGGCTCCATCATCCACTCCTGATGACCCACTATATGCTGTTCCAAATCGTCTATTAGACGCATCCAAGACACCAACGCCTCATGTTACTTCTCCTGCAGAGTACCGTAAACTGTGGGAACAATCCATCCTCCATCCTCAAGACTTTTGGAAAAAGGCAAGTAGGTGTCTCATCACGTCATCTAATCACCCTTAGCATGCTACTAGACTAGTAGACTGGCATCGTCCCTTTACCCAAGTGCTTACAGGTGGGTTTGAACAGGGTGACGTGGCATGGTTTGGTGATGGTGAGCTCAATGCCTGCTACAATTGCGTGGATAGATGGGCTGCAAAGTATCCTGATCGCCTTGCCATCATTCATGAAGGAGATGAACCTGGAAATGTGCGTCAGTACACGTACCGTGAATTACTTGCTCAAGTCTCTCGTCTTTCCAATGCTTTACTTGCATTTGGATTACGTAAGGGAGATACAGTTGCCATTTACAAGCCAATGATTGCAGAGGCTTTGGTTGCATTCCTTGCATGTGCTCGTATTGGCCTACCTCATACCGTGGTGTTTGCAGGATTCAGTGCAGAGAGTTTGCGTGAGAGGATCAATGATGCAAAATGTAAAGTGGTGATTACTGCTGATGAAGGGAAACGTGGTGGGCGACTCTTTAACACAAAGGGGATTGTGGATGAAGCGTTGCTTGCATGTCCCACTGTGGAGCATGTGATTGTGTATCGACACACTGGGAATCCAAATGTAGCAATGAAGGAAGGAAGAGATGTGTTTTGGGATGACTTGTTGGTGAAGCATCGTCCTGTTTGCCCATGGGTTCCTATGAATGCAGAGGATCCCTTGTTTCTGTTGTATACGAGTGGAAGTACAGGCAAACCAAAGGGAGTGATGCATACCACAGGTGGCTATTTGGTGGGTGCAGCCATGACTGTCAAGTATGTATTTGATTATCATGAAGGGGATGTTTTTGGGTGCATGGCGGACGTGGGATGGATTACAGGGCACAGTTATGTGGTGTATGGTCCTCTTTGTGTGGGTGGAACGACTGTGGTATTTGAATCCATTCCAACCTATCCAAATGGTTCACGTTATTGGGATTTGATTGCACAGCACAAGTTGACACAGTTTTACACTGCACCCACTGCTATTCGTGCACTAAGAAAACTTGGAGATCATTTGGTGCAAGGAAAGGATTTGTCTTCATTGCGCGTTCTTGGCTCTGTGGGTGAGCCAATTAATCCTGAAGCATGGCTTTGGTACCAGCGTATGATTGGAAAGGAAGAATGTGCTGTAGTGGACACTTACTGGCAAACAGAGACTGGTTCCATCATCATCACTCCACTCCCAGGTGCCATTCCAACCAAACCTGGTAGTGCCACTGTACCCTTCTTTGGTATCAACGCTGCTATCCTTGATCCTCAAACTGGTGAAGAGTTGATTGGGAATGAAGTGACTGGAGTGTTGGCCATCAAGCAACCATGGCCATCCATGGCACGTACGATTTATGGAGATCATGAACGATTTGTCAAGACTTATTTTGAACCTTACAAAGGATATTACTTTACAGGTGATGGTGCAATGAGAGACAAGGATGGCTATTATTGGATTTTGGGTAGAGTGGATGATGTGATCAATGTGAGTGGACATCGTTTGAGTACTTCAGAGATTGAAAGTGCCTTGATCACTCATGAACGTGTGGCTGAAACAGCAGTGGTGGGAAGGAATGATGAGATTACAGGACAGAGTATTTTTGCATTTGTGACATTGAAGGATGGTGGTGAAGGGGAGGTAGACAAGAAGGAATTAATTGGAGTGGTGAGACATTCAATTGGACCATTTGCATCTCCCAAGCATGTTGTATTGATCAAGGAATTACCTAAAACAAGAAGTGGAAAGATTGTAAGACGTGTGTTGAGGAAAGTTGTGAATGGTGAGCAAGATTCCCTTGGAGATTTGTCAACTTTGGTTGATCCTAGTGTTGTTGATGTATTGATTGAGAAGGTTGCAGAGGTATTGTAATAAAACCTTGGGAATGGAGAGTGAGGATTTAGTTACCTTCTATCAAGGCAATACAAAGTGCCGACTTGCCCTTCCATTCACTATGCCACTCTTCCTCCACTCCTCTCAACATCCTCCATTCAACCCCCAGTCAGTTCAATCCACTCTAAAAAAAACTCTTCAAAAAAATCTCAAATGCATTCCACATCTAATCTCACTTACGACACGATCCTCGTCCTCACACAAAACCGTATCCTCCATAACCGTCCTCCATTTTCTCAAGGTATTCCATGGCGTACATGGCGTATTGAATTATATGCAATTCTATCAGATGGAACACTTGATCCCACCCTTCCTGGAATCCGTAAACTCAAATACGTGCTACATTCCTCACTGGGTGAACCGATAAGAAGTACAGTCATCATTGTCCTCCTATAACAGCCCCCTAGCACTTTGTGAACCTCCTTATTCCCTCCAGGAAAACGGTTGGGGTGGTTTTTTTATCCCATTTGTCCTCTATGCTGACTCTAATTCTATT
Organism: Acaulopage tetraceros; assembly: GCA_004114255.1. Taxonomy (NCBI): domain Eukaryota; kingdom Fungi; phylum Zoopagomycota; class Zoopagomycetes; order Zoopagales; family Zoopagaceae; genus Acaulopage; species Acaulopage tetraceros. The sequence goes on from QZWU01000027.1 coordinate 42,689, forward strand.
CAGGATGGTCAGGATGATGGGAAAGAGACGGCATTTCAATTCCAACATGACCTCAACTTCAACTTTAGTGCATCAGAGTCGGTTGTGGAATTGCCATTCACTATTGTGGTCAAGGATGGTAAAAGGGAACGATTTGAGGGTGCAATGGGCACTCGATTGGTTGATACACGTGCTGCATGTACTGATTTTGTGTTCATTTGATGGTAGGTAGGTGGGTTATTTGCAAACCAGTTGGAAAATTAGTCAATTGGATGTTGCTCACAAAAGAAGATTGATGCAATTGGTACGGACATGGCAGAAACCAGTCGATGGACAGGGAGGTGGAGGAAAGAAGCCTGTAAAGAGTTTCAAAGCAAACAAAGGCGTGTTTGTTCATGAAAATGCAGAAACGAGCAAGTTGATTCTTCCATTGGGTTGATGAGATGTGTAGGTGAATTCCAATTTGATTTGAGAGAGTTGGATGATGATCAAATGAGCAAATTGACAGAGTTTTTGGATCAGGTCGAAGGGAGTAAGGAGGAACAAGTTGTGCAGCGCGTGGGTGGAAAGAGGCCAATGATGGTGTCAGTTGAATCTGATATGCAAGTGTTGGATATGAAACGATTGCCAAAGATTCCAATGAAAAAGAGGCCAACAGTAACCAAAGTGAGTAGTGGGCAATCGAGTATGGCAGATGATGATGCGAGTGAGGAGGAAGGACAGGTATGAGTGCAAGCTGCAATACAGTTTTGGGGGGGGGTGGGCTTACAATTCAGAGTGTTCAATGTGTTCAACAGCGTCAACGAGCGGCTTTTCAAGTTCACAGGAACCAGGATGTCGCTCACACCATTCCATTTGAATAGGAGACATGTGAATGCCTTGTTGTACACCTCTGCGTCTCCAAATCAATAAACGAGGCAATGCAAGTTTGGTGCTCTTGTTGGGAGTGTTGCCTGACCAAAGCGTCTCTGCAGCAGCTGCAGCTCGTGGCCAAATCACAGTATCCAAGTTGACGGGATCAATCAATTCACTCCAAGCAGCCGTTTCCCCACCAAGCACGAGTGGATGAGCCTTGAATTTGTTGGATGTTGGGTCATTGGAGGGTGGAGTAACACTATCCAATCCATCCAATGGGTTGTACATGTAAACGCGTCTCCATGACTTGAAAGGATCACACCAGGACTTGCTACCAGCAGGCGTATTTGCCCATTCACCTTGGCCACAATCCAAGTACCAGTAATCAGAAGGAGACACAACAACCTTGAACTTGTTTTGCACAAGTTGCTTGACATGTTGAGAACTCTTCCACACTTGAACAATGGTGGTGTTGAGGGTGAGACCATATTCAAGCACAGCTTCTTCCCATACCATCACCTTCTTACCAGCTTTGGTGACGATGGCAGACACTTTTTCAATGTAATTACGAATCAAATCAACCAATTTGATACTTTCAAGTGTCTGCTTCAACTTGTCAGAGGTCTCATAACACTTTGTATTGATCTCATCAGCACCAATGTGAAAGTAAGGGTCCTTGAACCATTGCATCTGCTCATTAAAGAGTCTTTGAACCACCTCAAGTGTCTTTGGGTTCGTTGGATCCAATTGACCAGAAGGAGGTTCAGGTGCATACTCCCACCAATTAGGCTGAACATTGGGACATACCACCAAGTCAGGAAAGGCATGAGACCATGAAAAAGAGTGACCAGGCGTATCAATTTCTGGAATGACGCGTACACCACGAGCATAAGCATACCCAACAAGTCCATCCACATCTTCCTTTGTATACACTTTTGCAGGGGTGTAAGCACCCTTTTCAGCAAGTTCAGGCAACATATCGCTCTTAAGTGGAAAGCTCTGTGAATCCACAATGTGCCAATGAAGTACGTTCAATTTGGTCATGGCCATTGCATCAATTGTACGTTTTAGACCACCAATGGGAATGTAGGAACGCGCTGTATCCACCAACAGACCACGATGAGCAAATCTTGGTGCATCAGTAATGTTGTAAGGAGCATTTGGCAAGACTGACGTGCCATTAGCATCAACCAGGAGTTGAGCAAGGGTTTCTAAAGCACGTACAACACCAAAGATGGTATGTGTGGTAATGGATACCACTGGATGATCATCGCTTTTACCAATATCGAGTGCATAGTATTCTGACGTGGCATCATCAAGTGTCATGTTGTCTGATTGGATCGAGATCTTGATTGTAGCATTACCACTAGACTCGTGTACTGGTGGTCCCACATCTTCAAAGAGGCTGACAGGTTCCTTGAATCGTTCCAAATAACGCGTATATGCACTGATGATGAATTGATGAGCAGACGAGTTTGAGGATGATGCAATTTGAATGATTGGTTCAGATGGAGGGTAAAATGCAAGGATGGTACTACCATTTTGTACAGAGAATGGCATGGGCCATAATGTAGTGATTTGTTGTGCAATAGCACAGTGAAGGAGGAGCAGGAAAAGTGCAGATTTAATGACGTCAATCATGTGGCAGAAAAAGTAAATGAGAAAAAAAATAAAGTTTCACTGCATGTCCAAACTAATCGCCCATGCCATTGCTGTGATGATGGCCATCAGAGTTTCCACAAACCCCCAACCTACGAGAAAGGACGACAAATTGCATTCTGAAGGCAAGTTTTTCCAATTAGGTCTCAAAATCAACGGTTTCAGTCACATTCTCACCACACTCTTGTTTTCATGGATACTTGCTTCTCAGTACGCGTGGCCAGGCCAATTTGGACTCTTTTACATGCCAGAGTTTGCTGAATGGAATGGGTCATTGGATGTGGTGGCCTTTGTCGTCTTGGTTGTGGGTGGACTCTTTCGTCTTTGGGCATTTCATACGCTTGCAGAGTTCCATACGTTTGAATTGACCATCCGCAAGGGCCATCATCTCGTCACGACTGGCCCATATGCGTACCTGAGACATCCGTCGTACCTTGGCTTCATGGGCACTTTAATCGGCTTCTTTTACCTGTCTTTCTTTCCTGTACTAAAGATGCTTGCCATACAGTTTCTAGGCATCGGTAGTGATTGGAAAGTATTGCACATGACGGGCTGTGGTGCTGCAGCGGTTGTACTGGCCCTTTTGACACGCCTGCCTAAAGAAGAAGCCATGTTGGAAGATGCATTCAGGGAGAAATGGAAGACATTTGCAGCAAGCAGATGGAGAGTGATTCCATTTGTTTACTAGGAGCAAAAGTGGATGTGATTATATTACATTTTAGAGCCAAATTCGCTGATAATTATCCTTGCCAAATGGTTCAGAACAACTGGGGCATTTGCGTTGACGAGTATCCAGCCTTTTTTGAATACATTCTTTACAAAAGACATGCATGCAGGTCAACAGCACATGAGATTTGAAATTGATGTTGCATGAGGCGCACATGAGGAGAGCCTTGTAGTTTTTACAAGTTTCGGCGAGTTCTTGATCAATCACACCTTCCTTGGAGACGAACTCCAGTCTAGTTTTGAGTGCTTGGATCTCCTCACTCTTGCGGCGATTGTCGTGCTTGGTCATTTCACGCTCCAAATGCCGCTCTTCCAGGGTCTTGCGCATCTTTTCCATTTCAGCCGTGGCATCTTGAAGCTTTTTCTTTGCTCGGTCCGCATCAAAGGATGAGTTTTTGATTTGTTCCTTGAAACCATTAATCACCAACTTGTACTTGGCGAGTTCGTTCCTCATCATAGCCGTCTCTGATTCCAACTTGCTATTGATCTCATTGATGGTGCGAATCAAGTCCTTTTGCCTATCAATTTCCTTTTTGGAACTGACAATCTCGTTACTCAGGGACGTTTGTTGCTTGCTGAAGTTGGAAATCTTGAATTCCAACTTGGTCTTTTCAGTCATGAGGTCTAACAGGCGCTTCTCCTTGGTAGTCAAATCAAACACCTTTGAAGAATTCTGTTTTTCCAAAAGTGTCCATGCCTCTGTAATGCTCTCCATTTCAGCAACCAACGAGGCTTCAGTCTCTTGGTAATCCTTGCACCTTTGCTCCAACAATTGCAAGTGCAACTGTGGGTCATGGTCACCATTCACCTGTGACAATTGGTCAGTGGGCAATCTCTTGCGTAATTCAACTACACGTTCCACTGCTCCCAACAATTGCGCCATGATTTCTGCTGAATTTTCCCCTTCCACGGTAGTAATGACACCTTGCTTTTCCTTGAGTGCCAATAATTCCGTCTTGTATCGCTTCACTTCCAATTCCAACGTGTTGATGCGAGACTTGCGAGATTCTGCTAGCGTCATGGTTTCCTCAACATGCTCCATTTGAGCCTTTTCCTTTTGAGCCTTCAATTCCATTTGTTGCTGCAATTGATCTCGTTGGGTACGAATACGCATCAAGTCCTTGTCCAATCGACTCAACTCTTCATCCAACTTTGCACGGCGTCCCTTTTCCTCATTCTCCATCACCTTGGTAATACTCAATCGATTCAACTTGACCTCTTCTATTTCCTTCTTGAGTGCATTGTTTTCCTTGAGCATACGATCTCCAATTTCCTTGTAGTAACTGTACTCTTTCCACAAATCATTGTACTCGTGGGAGGAGAGGATGCGATCCTTGGGCACCTCTCTGAATTTGCTTTGATCCGATTCATACTTGAAGCGCGCAACCTCACGACGCATATCCTCCATTTCTCGCACACGCTCATTGTCCAATCGAAGTAGATCGTCCCTTTCCTTTTTAATGCGCATTAAATTCGCTTCATCCACTTGAATTTCCTTGGCTGGCTCTAATTGTTGATCTTCTTCAGATTGTTGAGCATTTGTCATGTTGGGACCAAGTTCACCATTAGCCATCACTGCCTTGAGTGTATCCACGTTCCGTTCAGCCTGACGCAAGGAAAACTTGGTTTGTTCATGCTGAGAGTTCAAGCGTGTCATTTGGTCCGTCAATGTCGAGTTTTGTACCTTCAAATCTGCAATCGTCTGATCTTGTTCTTGAGCCTTTTTCACCAATTCGTTCAATTTGATCTCAAGTTGCACATGATCCTTTTGAACAGGCTCTTCCTTTTGCAACGTCAAACCAATCTGCACCACAAATCCCTTGAATTCATCCAAACGCTCCTTCAATTCCAATTCATAATCTTTGCCTGGCACGAATTCTCCAACACTATCAGCGTAATCCAACAAGCATTCTAATTTTTTAGGCACGTTATTGAGTGGTACACCGGCATTCGCGCCTAAAACCTGCAAATGTCCCACCAAATTGTTGAAAAACAGTTCCATCTTTGTAATAAATCGCTTTGATTTGATCAACGCGCCTTCCAGATCAGAGATTTTCTGTTCGCACCTAGCGTACTCTCGTTTGTACTCCATCATCTCCTTCCAGATGGCTACCTTTTGGAATTTCAAGATCATTGCCTAACAAGATTAAATCAAATCTCAATCCAATCTTGCCTCATTATGCAAATCAGGCACAGATGACGGCACTTGATCAATGATAACACCTTTTCTTAAAGTAGCCTGTTTTTTTAAAGGAGGCTTTGCAATGCTGGATTGCACAATTGATGTGTCATCAGCACTGCGCTTTCGATCATCCATCTTCCTTGTTTCTGAAAAAAAATTACTAGCATGCCACCCAAACGACGCGTCTACTTGGACAAGAAGGATCAGAAAAAGGCCAAGCATGCGATAACAGCAAGCAAATCGTCATCTGTGTGGAGTAATTGGATCCAACAGGAGTTGAACAATCCTGAAAAGAGGAGTCAGAATCTAAGCATTTTGTTCAATGTGGGTGTATTTGGTGCTGCCATATTTGTTTTCAAGAACTTTGGAGAGATGATGACACTTTGAAGGGATGGAATGACGCGAGACTGTGTTTGCTTTTTGTTAAAATGTTGCGTTTTTCATCAATTGTGTCACGACGCGTTCAAAGTACACTATTGAAGAGAGAAAAGGAGAGGATTGTGGCCTTTACTGTGGCATCATCTAGTCGATTGAGCAAATTCATCAATGATATTACTGGTCATGACAAGATTGAAGTATTGAAATCATCAGTAATGGAAAAGGGTAGCTATTGACACCATACCAGGCTAATGTGTGGCTAGAGAAGGAGCTGCTTGACGCCCGTCAAAACCTTCAAATGGCCAAATCAAGCTACGAACAAGCCATTTTGACACAGTCTTCAACACAACGCGAACTCAATTCACTTTTACAGCGTAAACATACGTGGTCAGATGCAGATTTGGCGCGGTTTACAGCTTTATTTCGTGCAGAACATGAGCATGAACACTTGCAGGGGCAGAGTAAACAGGTACTGAAGGAAGCCGAGCAGCAGGTTGAGAGCAAGTATGGCCAGTTGATTGATACTGTGCGTGCGCGTTACCATGAAGAACAGTTATGGAGTGATAAAATGAGGACAGTGAGTGCCTATGGCACCCTTAGTTTGATGCTGATTCAAGTGACCATGTTTATTGGAGTGACCATATTTGTGGAACCTTACAAACGGACAAGATTGACTCGGCAGATTGTGGATAAAGTGGTGGAGAGTCAAGAAGTGTTGATCAAGGAAGTGGCTGATGTAGAGGGTGAATTGGAACGTGTGGATTCGCAGGCTATGGTGACTGCTCTTGCACAAACCAATCAAGTCTTGGAGACACTGCAAGCAAAGGTAGAAGCATTGCAAATCTCCTTGGACCACCCTCCACCACCAACTGCTGCATGGAAACAGCAAGTCACTTTGCTTGGTGTTGGCTGTGCAGTGGGCTACTTGCTTATTCCATTGATAAATCGTTAATTTATTTTCGTACTTCAAGTAACTTGACTGTAAAGTGAAGAGTAGCATTTGCTGGAATATCAGGAGGGGCACCACGCTTTCCATAGCCCATGGGAGCAGGGATGACCAACTCACGTTCACCTCCCACTTTCATGCCTTGGACACCAACATCCCAACCTTGAATCACTTCACCCTTACCCAAACTAAAGGCAAATGGCTTACCAGTGGTGTTTGCATCGAATTGCTTGGTAGGCTTACCATTGACATAGAGCTTACCCACATAACGTACGGCAACCTTCTTGCCCTTGGTGGCTTCAGTGCCTGTGCCGACCTTGAGTTCAGTTGCCAACACGCCTCCCTTTAACTGGAGCTTCTTTGGCTTATTATCTTCCTTCTTCTTTTCCTCCTTCTTTTCTTGCTTTTCTGGCTTTTGCTTCTTGGCATCCTGGGCAGATTTCTCCTCAATCTTGCGCTTCTTATCATTCACGATCTTTTGAGCAATTGCAGCTTCTTCTTCACTATCCAATTCACTGTCATCTTCATCACTCTCTTCTAAATCACGTTAATGCAGGAGAAAAACGCGTCGCCTGCCTTGTTCTTGCAACACCTTCATTTTAGCGAGCAATTCAGGTGGGATATCTTCATCATCATCCATATCTTCATCACTATCACCTTCATCATCCATATCGCTGTCATCTTCATCATCATCACCAAATTCAGGTGGAAAGAATCCAGTAAGGTGGACGGCGTTGCTACCACCAGAAACGGAGAATTCAATTTCATCCCCAGGACTAAACAACAAGTCCAAACGCTGTTGCCATGCACCATCAGCTTGTAAAGTACACAGAACAAACTCTTGCTCGTCATCAATCTTGACTTTGACAAACGTCCTCTTCTTATCCTTGGCATCCTCTCCAAGACTTGCCATGGTAATCCTGAAAGGCACGGTCACGCTATTTTTCAACGAGTTCTTTGGATCCAACGTTAAACCTATAAACAAAAGACACGCGTTAATCACCTTTTGCAGGTTGAATGAACGAGGCGATACCCCAAAACATCTTTTTTTTGTAAAAAAAGAAGAAAACGCTGTCACAAAGATGGTAAGCTTTCTCACACACCTCCTCCCACCCTTGAACTCTTCTTTATAGTCCAATACTCTTCGTCCCTATTTGACTGCAGTCAGACATACACTCACCGCAGCATTATGCTTGGATAATTTCTCATCACAATTGGTGGAACGTCATAACAAACCAGAAGTTGAAATTGGGTAAGATTGAGCTGATCTCCACTGAATTCATCCACATAGTACATCCAAAGAAGTCCTCCTCAACCCCGTACACATTTCTAGAAATGAAAATGAACGAGTGTTGATTGAAAGCTCTTACAATTCCGTCCGTATGAGCATCAAGATCAAACAAGCTGATGAAGTGGAAAGGATCTTGTGTCACAAGTTTACGAGGTTCTTGGAACAACGTGCAGAGTCCTTTGTGATCCTTAGAAGAGTTCCTGTTCAGGTACAAAGGGTGATATGTGGTGCATAGTGACGCATATATAGGGTTATGATATCAGTTTCCTCCTTACCAACTTTCATACTCAACAAATGTACCAGCACAAATTAGTGGACTTTATTATTGAGTTTATGGAGGAAGTGGATAAGGAAATTAGTGAGATGAAGTTGAATTTGAATACTCGTGCACGCAGTGTGGCTGAATCCTACTTGATGCAGGCAAGTCCCGACTGACTATATGAAAGATTGACCTGTGTATAGTTTTGTTATTAGTAGTGATGTGGTGGTCAAGAATAAAGGGGGAAGGATTGAAAGGTGGATACAAAAGTGCAAAGGCACAGATTCAACCTTTTCGAGTGTAGCGAAATCTCACCACGATGGTAATGTGAATCCCAACCTCATCTCACTTCATACACAATGCATCGATTACCGGAACGCATGCATCCATCATACCAGATACGCCTACACCGATATCCATGTGGATTCACCCCATCATCACTGTCTGGATTCCATCATGACAATCAATCACACCAACTTGACGTGTCCTCCCCATTATCCACATTCACATACTAATCAAATACGTGTAGCCTGCTCACAAGTCATTCAAGATCAAGCGTGTCCTTGGCAAGAAGCTCAAGCAAAACAGACCACTTCCACAATGGTTCCGTCTCAAGACTGATACCAAGATCCGATACAACGCCAAGCGTCGTCACTGGCGCCGCACAAAGTTGAACCTCTAAATGCTAATGTGCGTGAAGGCTTATTTGAATGAAGCACACGTGTGTTGTCTTTTCTCTTTTTGTTTTGTTTACTGATGGGATCGAGACCACCCCCACTTTTTGCAGCTGCTGGACAATCATCAGTGAGGATTGAGAAAAAGGCAATACCTTCGTTTTCAAGTGCACCATTGTTGATTGAGGAATCACGAGGGAATGATGAGGTGAAAAAGAAGCAGAAACGCACGCGTTCACCTGTACGAGTGATCAAGGAGAAGTCAAAGGTGTATTATGTGGATAAGCGTGGTGATAGGCGTAATGTACAGTATGATGCAACGCACAAGTTTGATGTAGTGCCATTTTATCGATATGGTGGCGGTCGTATCCTTGGTTTGGATGGTTGGAGAATCAATGGCAAGGAGTCTAGCTTTGGGTCATGCATTGTGGTGAATAGGGCAACTAATAAGGATGCAAGGTACATGGATGCATCCTTTGTAACGCGTTTCAAATCTACTGTATCTTCCAGGTGTTATGGATTCAACCCTACACCACCCATGGGCGACTATGTGGCATTGGATGATGATGAGGATGATCCGGATGTTCCTGAGCCTGTGGTATTGGACGAATCAGCACTGGTGATGCAACAGGTCAAATCCTATGAACAACGGTTGCAACAGGATCCAACCAATGTGTCCTTGTGGTTGGAATTTAGTGCATTTCAACAAAATGTCCTACAAGTAACCTTGAACAAGACAACCGTCTCAAAGTACACGCTTGGTGAGATTCAATTGAGTGTTTTGGAACGTGCCATTAGTGTAAACACCAGCAGTGAGGAACTTGTGATTGCGTATATGGACTGTTGTCAAAGGATTTGGCAAGCATCACAAGTGTCGGCCAAATGGGACAAAGTCTTGCTGGAACATCCAAACAAAATTGGTCTGTGGATGCATTACCTCGACTATCGACAAACTTCATTTTCCACTTTTACAGTTGTGGAATGTGTTCAAGTATACAAACGTGCATTTGAAATGTTGATGCAAGAGCACAAGAAAAGTAAAAGGCAGGGTGATTCAGTTGATGAGGTGGAAGAGGTGCTGTTATATATGTTGGTTCGATTGTGTCATTTATTGCGTGATGCTGGATACATTGAACGGGCGTATGGACTGATGCAAGCAATGATGGAAATCACCTTCTTTCATCCATACAAACAACGACCTCACGTCACTTTTGCAGAGATTGTGATGGATTTTGAAGAGTTTTGGTATAGTTCATTTCCGAAATTTGGTCAAGAGGATGCGGTTGGTTGGAAGGATGCTTTGGAACACCCTGCTAGTGCTTTGACTGTTCCACCGAACCAAACGGAGACCACAGTAGAGTGGTATCAGCGTGAAATTCAACTGAATCAAATTCCACAGTTCCCCTTGACTGATTTGGATGTTGCAGTACAAGTGAGGGATCCTTATCGCATGGTATTTTATGAAGAGGAAGTGAAGCCATTCTTGTTTCCAGCAACCTGCGCTTCTACTCAATCCCAATTGATTCATATGTGGTTTCAATTCCTTGGTGTCCCTTATACCCCTGAATCGCATTCCACCAATGATGACAAGTATGGATTGGATGTCTTTTTGCATGCAGAACTGCTTCATTCAAGCACTTGGACGGCTTACTGGAAGACACCAAGTAGCATAGTCTACCCCTTACCCAACTGTCCCTACATTCCCGTCTTTGATCCACTGCCTCTACCACCCATTAACCAAAGTATCCTTGAACATTCTGTTGCGTTGTTGCAGAGCGCAGGTGTGCAAGTCGACCAAAGTGTACTAATTCAATGTCCTGCCACTCGAATTACACCCAGTCCTCAATCCATTGCAGCTCTCCACAATCCTTTGGACAACCTGCCACTCATTCTACATGCTTTGCTCTTGCAATTCCAACATGGTCATTTCCTCAGCATCCAAGTCTTTATGTCTAGTTTGGCACAGGGTTCAGTGGCGATAGATGCACTTGACCAAGACCAACTGCTCACTGCACCATCTTCCCTCACCATTCTACGCACAAGAAACTGGCTTAAGCAGCAAGACCACTCTGTTCACATGAACTTGATCCATGCCATGTGGGAGTACACCGTGAGTGGATTAGATGGTCTCAATACTGTCCTGTCATCATCCCAACCATCAGAAGTGCTCTACATGCTTTGGATATGGCTACTCACTCAACACATGCATCATGCCACCCTGTTTCGACCTGATACCTTCCGTACCATCCTAGACAAGGCCCTGGACACTTACCCCAACAACACATTCCTTCTCAATGCCTTTTTTTGGCATGAACACAAGTACAAGATTGAAAACAGACTCAAAAGACGCCTTCACCTCCTCCTCAAAGCACATCCAACCAGCCTTGTCCTTTGGCTCTTTTCCATCTATGCTCAAGTCCACCTCTTTCCTCACATCAACCAGCACTCTTTACGCCACCTTTTCATCCAAGCACTTGAACACCCCCAACTCAAAGCCAGTGTCAACCTGTGGAAGGCTTACATTTCCTTTGAATTGGACCAAGGCAACCCAACACAAGCCAAAAACCTCCAAATTGAAGCGATACGCGCCTGCCCATACTCCAAGCAACTTGCTATGCTCATCCCAAGCGATCAAGAACAAATCTACACCATCCTACTTGAGAAACAAGTTCGCATACACGTTGATTTTATTCCTTATACTTCATCCTCATATCCAACCACAACAGCGCGTTTTCTCTGAGGAACTACACAACATCAGCAAAAGTCAAGTGATACGACGTGCGTGGATAAGTCACTGGCAGTGGTGCAGGTGATTTATATCCCATCTTGGCCCTGATTGGAGGCACCGTCAACACCATAATTGGTCCTAATTGTACATTATCCCCCCTTCCTGCATCACCTTCTTACCAATTGCACCAATCACGAATGAAAAGAAGAGCACAGGTCGTTGATTGGCAAATGTCCTAATCCCAGAAATCATTTTGTCAAGATGAATTTATCATTTTCATCACGATACAATACAGGAACGTCAGCATCACGCGTCCAATTCATCAACAATGATGCTCAGGTCATCACAGAGAGTGATGCATTTATAGTTGGTGGATCATCCTCACTTCAATTATTCAAATACGAATTGGATAATGATCATCTTGGACACGTTGAATTAACAAAGTTACAGGAACTGGAACACCAAGGACACGTGTTGGACCTACATATCATTCAGCAACATGTGGTGATGAGTGCATCGAGTAATGGAATCGTGAATCTTTATTCACTTGAATACCAAGGAGAAGGTCCTTCCATTGTTCCCAACTCTCAAATCAACATGAAGGGGACGGTACCTACTTGTGTCAAGGCATGGAGGTATGCACAACCTGGTGTGGACTGCATAGCTGCAATCGGATGTCAAAATGGACAGGTTGACCTCCTACATTTATCCACACAAAAAAGAGAAACAATTCATGAAGATTCAACCTGTATCAATGATTTGTGTTGGGTATCCGATCAAGTATTAGTGATGGGAACAGAAGGTGGATTGGTGCGTGTAGTGGACAGAAGGGTTCCAAAGGGCACTGTTACTAATTTTACTGCTGGTAGTGATGGAAAGGACACGAGTATTGTCTGTGTCGATGTACATGCTGCACAAAGTAGTATGGTTGCATGTGGTGATGGAAGTGGTGTAGCACGCATTTGGGATATGCGATCTGATTACAGAGATGTGCCGTTTTGGACCAATCATGTGCATGGATCAACTATTCATCAAATCAAGTTTCATCCTGGAAAAGTGGATAGTTTGTTGACGTGTTCAAGTGATGCTAGTAGCACGAGTTGTTTGTGGGATTTAAGGGAAGAGGAAAAGTATATTGGGACCATGTCGAGAGATAGGCCTGCTGTGAAGAGGTTGAAGGCCGATAAATGGACATGGGCTGGGATGACTTGTTTGGATTATCATGTGAATAGTCAATTGTTGGTTTGTGGTGATGATGCAGGGAATGTGTTGTTTTGGGTGGATAAAATGTAATGAGTGTGTTTAGTGAAGGAGTGTGGTGTATGTTTGTTGGGTTTCTGTGAGGGTGCGTACGAGTTCTTGAGGAGTAAGATTGGATTTGTGGACTTGGGAGAGGAATTCTACGAGTTTCAGGCATTGGCGTTGGTGTTCAATGTGATCAAGAGTAGAATCTAAATCCACTTTGGTGTCCATGTAAGCTTGTACTTTGGTATGGAAGGTTATGGCGAGATCAAGGACAGGTTGAGGACATCCAGCAAATTTAGCAAGCATTAATCCATAGTTTGAGATGGTTGTGGGTCCATCCTTGACTGTGTGGAGGTATTTTAGTTCCCAAAAGTTGGTAGGTTGAGTTTCCAGGTGGAGGTTGACTACATTGGGGTAGAGGCGTTCCAGGATACGAGCGAGTTGTTCAAAGTGTGTAGTGAAAAAGACAAAGGCTTGCTTTTGAAGTAAGCGTTCACAGATGCTAAAGGTGATGCCAAGGGAATCATTGGTGGACGTGCCTCTACCAAGTTCATCAATGATGATGAGGCTAGAGTCTGTTGCATTGGTAAGGATGTAGGCCATATCACGCATTTCAAGGACAAAGGAACTGGTGTCTAGTTCAAAGGCTTCATCGTTGCAAAGGCGAGAAAAGAGGATGTCTGTGATGCGAAAGGAAGCGTATTCTGCAGGAACAAAGGAACCAATTTGAGCCATGATGGTCAACATGGCAATTTGACGCAAGTAAGTAGATTTACCACTCATGTTTGGTCCTGTGATGACATTAAAGTTGGTACCTGTAGCTGCATAAATGTCATTGGGAATGAAATTGCTAAAAGTGTTGAAACGTTTCAATTGTTCAAGGATGGGATGACGAGCTGCTTTGAGGGCTAGGGTTGATGTGAATTCAGGTCGAACGTAATCAGAGATGGTGCATTGATGAGCAAGAGCCATGAGGAAATCCAAGGTGCCAATGGATTCTGATGCCTTGTAAAGTGCACCAATAGAGCAACAAATTGTAGCAATCAAATCTGCAACTATTCTAACAAGGTGAATGGTGAGTGAGTAAGGGGATACTGATCAGATATGATAACTGCAGAGTTCCAGGATTCTTGCATGCGGTAATTCTGCTTCATCTAAACCAAATGATCACTCATGCGTAGGATGGTGTACGAGATCCAATGTAGTGAAACAAAGCAACTTGCGCTTTTTGTGCTGATTGATAAAGACTTGTGGCAACATGACCTTTTGAGCATAATGTGCTGGCAAGGAAAGGTAAAAGCCTTCCTTGACTGCATACTGGAGTTTGATGGGTAAATCAAAGGATTCTACAAGAAAAGTTAATCCCATCAACAGCATCACTTGCCTTCATAGCCCTTGGACATGGCGTAAATGTCCGACATGGTCTCCTTGTAGGTTTGCCTAGCCACATCCAACAATCCATTCAATCCAATCTTGACTGCAAAACATCGGAGATTACGCTGGCCAATACTGTTGGTTTGATACACCAAATCATCTTCAAGGTACTCTTGAATGCGTTCCTCAAACAAAGCAAGGCGTTCATTGTTGAGGTGCATGGCAATCATTTGCAATAAGTGGTTACTGCATCCAATCAAGGCTCCATGAAGAATTTTGATGCAATGCAAAGCCTTTTTAAGGAGTACAATGCTCATGATATTCTCTTCTGCGACCTTGGCATCAGTGGCCTTGCGAATGTACACAAGGGAAAAGATGATACGATCCAAATCCACCATTGGTTTCAAAGCACCACGAATGTTGTGAAACGTGTGTTCATTTGCAACCAGTTCCTCAATAGCATCCAATCGCATTTCCAAAGTAGCAACATCAGTCAATGGTTGTAAGAGGTTGGTGCGCAGCATGCGTCCCCCCATTCTGGTCAGTGTGTGATTGAGGAATCCATAGAGTGAGTCTTTGCTTCTACGGTTAAAGGCATTAGCAGCGATTTCCAGATTACGAGCAGTTGCACAATCAATCATCATGGTTCCTTCACAACATTGGTATTGAATATTGAGAGCATGGTCGCGCACTGTCAACTTTTGCTTGGATTGTACGTGTTGGAATACAGCAGCGAGAGCAGCAAGGCAAAAATTCCTATGCAATGGTATCAGCACAAATGGAGAAATGGTGTTGCTTTGCAGTCAAACTCAGTTTCAACTTTGGCAAGTCTTCTTGTAAAGCATACTGTGATACAATCTTGGATCCATTAGCATCATTGAAGACACGTCTTGGTAAGGTTTCAATCGTAGCATCAGGAAAGTTATCTGAAAAGATCTGAAGGAGTTTGGGGTTACGCTGTTCATTCGTCGTTTCTGCCACAAGAATCTCATAGGGATCAATCAAATTGATTTTGTGGAGTGTTTTGACATAAGTGGTGGAGTCTGCAATCTACAATAGGTGGAATGAGGTGCATACATTGCGCATATATACCTGTGAAAGTAGGATTTCACCACTACGCATATCAATTGCAGCAATACCCATCTCACTAGCAATACCACGACCATCAATGACTGCAACAATGAAGGCACTGTTGCCATCTCCACAGCCTGTGATGGTGGAAGCAGCATAAGTAGAACGAGCAGCAGCAGCAGCAGTGGTTTTCGATCGTTTGTTGGTGGATGGTGTACGTTGATAGGAACTAGGCACACCCATACTTGCATCAGCATCTGTTTGCGATCCAAAATAGTATTGTTGTGTGAATTGTGATGCAGTTTCACTATCCATCTCGTCAGATTTTGTTGTGGACATATTTTGACTTTTTGAAAAGAGACCCAACAGTCACAGTATGGATGGACACACCAAACCACCCCAAATAGACTGCAACAGCAACAGTGGCAACAGCACAGACTGGTGGACCAATTTTGGTTGGAAATTGCGCGCACCCAGACTCCGCCTCAAAAAATTGGTTCCCATTCTTCATCCAAAACTCCTGTCCATGGCCTAATGCCTGATCAGACTTGGCCACCTGTACTTTTACTCGTCCTCTTCAACCTCTACCTCGTCATCTGCTGCCTCTTGATCTTCAGGTATCGCCATGACCCCATCTTCCTAGTGCGTGCACCCAGACTCACTTTGCTCCTCATCTTGATCACATTTGTTCTTGCCAACTTTATCCTGATTTTGCGTATCGTACCACCAATTCATTGCATATCGTACTGGGTCTTGTCGTTGGCCATACCATTTTATATTATTGTACAGATAGCTCGTTATATCAGAGCCATATTCTTGTATCGGTATGCTCAACATGGACTGCAAAAGGCTGTATGTGATGACTCTCAGGCATTCACGTCTCCTACAAGTGGTACTATCAATGATGAGTTGAAGGGTCCAAGGTCAAACTCAAGGACGCCTTCTATTGGGCCAGTACATTCGACCACAGACACTATTCGTCCTTCTTTAGATAATGGACAAGGCACATCTCGCCCAGGTACCTCCAAAGCACCTTCATTCGTGACGACATTGGCCTCTTCGGATCATGTAACTGGTGGTGAAGCATCTACCTCACGTCCAAGTAATAGTACAACATTGAAGGATAGCCTCAGTATGGACAAGGATGGCCTATTGACCATTCCCAATAGGATGCATGCGCCACATCACTCGACGGCAGAGATCACGCCCAGGAGCAGCAATTCACTAGATTATCCCTCTTTTATATTAGTCGTACCATCCTTATCCCAACAGCAAAATCAGTCGCCACCCACCCTACCAAAAGCGGCCATTCTATCGCCAATGGAGCAAGAAGTACCAGAGTTGGGATTAACGGGGGCACGCGAACGCCTTCATCATGCCCAAGTCATTCGTAAAAGGGAACAGGCTGTGCGGAAAATCCTGTACCAAGTATTTGCACTAATCATTGGTGCTCAGTTCATCATTACCATGTTTGGATGGATGGGCATTATGGGTGGCTCTTCCCTCAAACAGCGTTCTTCCATGACTTGCCCTGATAATTATTCTCATCCTGCCTACAAACTCTTGTATTTTACCACTGTTATTTATATGTTGATGGATATGTTTGCCATGGGTTATTTGGTGTTCAAGACCCGTGATGCTTATGGCATTCGATTGGAAGCTGTGATTGTGCACATTGGCGCATGGGCCCTCTTTTTGTACCTCATCGTCACCGTCATGCAAGAGAGCCTTGTCAACTCATTTGCACCAGAATGGATAGCCTTGATCACTTTATTTTATGTCAGTTTCATTATGGTATTTTATCCAGTTGTGCGTATTTGGCAGTATCGGTGGAGATTGCGTCAAGGCCGCATGTATCGACCCAGTTCCTCATCCAGCAGTTCATTCTTGCAACGTCTCCGTCCTCGTGCCGACCATGCTGACCACAACACTGATGATCAAGGGGATTACAAACAGCATTCCACTTGGTTTCAGTTCCAAAGATTACTTGCAAGTGCGCCTAAATCCAAAGCATGGCAGGCATTCCGTGCTTACTCTGTCAAAGATTACACTATTGAAAACACGCTGTTTTATGAACGTTACAAAAAGTGCCTTAAACTCATCTCTCGTCAAATGCGCGTCTCTGTTGGTTTTCCAGAAGCCATTGGAGCAGTTGGTCGCCACCCTACCATCGTCCATGCCATGGAGCAACTTCGTGACATGTTCATCCTTTCTGGTGCAGAGTACGAAGTCAATTTGAGTAATCAAGCGCGCAAACAAGTCATTAATGGTTTCAATCAGGCCCATGCCCACGATCTGCCCGTTAATATGGAAGTCTTTGATCTTGCTGTAGAAGAAACTCAACGCATCATGTACCAAAACACATTTCTGAGGTGGTTAAGTGACGATCAAGAAGGCCATGCCTATGGGAAAGGTAAAAAACGACTTAGTTACTAATACAACAATCTACACTTTGCCATGTATTGTTGTCAGTGTTCTGAGGAACGATGGCCTTGTCCACCAATTCTTCATTACAAACGCCCACCATTTATCCTTGGCACATTCCTTCTCCCTCTCCCAAAACATCCCATTCCACCTCACCTCCAACCTCCTTTGCCTCTCCATAGGCCAATCCTGCACATTAAAAGGTGATTTAGGTGGATCCATTCGTGATGGCCTGTGATCCAGTTGGAGAGATTGGTGTGAGCGGGAGTACCTTTTCCGTCTGTAAACCCCCTTCTTCCCCCCTACCTGACCCTTCAAGGGAAGTTCGGCCACTTGATCGCGCTGTTCCTTGTCCCCCTCCAACTGCCACTCGCAACCTTTCTGTGCTTTTTGGTACTCTGTGCAAGTAACTATAGAATAACAGCTTAAGCCCATTAAATACAAATAGAAAAAGGACTTACCCATAGGCTATATCGCACCCAATTGAACCTTCACCACCCCAATTCCTGTCAGGTACAATGGTGACTTCACGACACGTATCCCATTGTTTGTTGTATACTAATAACCGAATGGGTTCACCTTGTCCCTCTTCCACTAATCGATGGAAATCTTGTTGGGAGGTCAAGTGACGGTGTGTGGTACCAATCACGTAATCTGTTTGAGGCTGCAGGCCTGCATGGAACGCAGGGGAATTTGGAGAAACGGATAAAATGTGCCAAACGTTCTCGGATGCTGATGTGTAAGTACAGAAACGAACAGAGCAACCAATGAGGCCGTCTGTGAGGTTTGTGGTCCATGTACGACTTGGTACAACTTTGATTTCTAGAGGGGGGGATGAGCAATGGGGGTGGTTGGAAGGGTGACATGCCGCGTTTGTCTTGTTCTTTACTCGAGTAGACGACAAGTGACACTGGCTGGCCAATGTGTGAGTCCAGTTCTTCAAAAAGGAGGTTACCTGGTTGATCCTAATGGGGGGAATGAAGGGGATGAGTGACAGCAGGGTACCAAGCGTATGCCATTGATCCCCACAATAAAGTCAAAATATGGCTGTAGTCCTGCCTCTTCTCCAGGTGAATTGTCAGCCACCTAACCCCATTAGAAAGATACTGCATCACAGGTACTTTTAGCACATGGTACCCAAATGAATCTTCAATGTCAGTGGAAGGAGAGTTGCCCATGATGATGGGAAAAAAGATTTTTCTTTCAAATGACAGTGTTTGCAGCAGTGTCAGCTGACCAAGATGTGATTGTCAAGAGTGCCAAGGATACACCTGTGCACTCGGTGTCTGTTTATATGGATCGTGCTTTGATTGTACGAAAGTTTGAGTTTGATGGTCTGATTGCAGGACAAAATCCAGTCCTATTGACACAATTGCCACGTATGTTGGATACAAAGACACTGAGGTAAACTTGCTTCCATGTAATGTATTGAATGGTGCCTAGAATTGAAGCCACGGGTGCAACTTTGATGGATGTATCCTTCCAAGTGGTCACAGAGTCCAAACCAACTGCATCCATGGAAGAATCTACACATTTGGCAAAGGAATTGACAGCTAAATTAGCTGGATTGAGATCAGAAGAAGAACGGTTGCATATGGACCATGACATGTTGGAAAATTATGCAAAGAGCGTGTACGACAGAACAAAGGAACCACTGAAACCGCATGAATTTGCTGAATTTGCAGACTTTTACAGGGACCGTGGACGTACTTTGAATACCAGTATGAACAAATTGAAGCAAGAGATTGATATGGTCATGGAAGATTTGAAGAAATTGGGCATCAAGGAAAAAGTGGTGCAAGAAACCCATGTGGAAATTAGTGCCGATTTGGAAATGGGGGAGGATGGAAGTGCGAGCATGACTGTCTCCTACGTGGTACCTGATGCAAGTTGGAAACCTCGGTATGATGTACGTGCTTCAAGGCATTCTAATGAGTTGATGATGGTGTATTATGCTGATATTACGCAATCTACAGGTGAGGATTGGGTAGATGCGACTGTGTTGTTGTCTACTACTGCACCAAATGCGTCTTCAGAGTTGCCCAAGAAGGATGGCAAGTGGTCCGTATCAACGTACAATCCTACACCTCAAAGGACGACCATGGTAACAAGTTCTGCATTGACGACCACAACCACAAGTTTGTTTGGTCAGAGTACGCCTCTCAAGCCCGTTGGATTTAGTTTTGGCTCCGCTGCTCGACCACAATCCAGTGGATTTGGAACTGTTCAGCCACAAATGGGTGGATTTGGTTTCGGATCAAATGATCAATCACAAGTAGGTGGATTGTTTGGTTCATCTCAGCCAGTCGGTTCAGAGCAGTCAGCCAGCCAATCCTTGTTTGGTTCAGCACAGCCAACCAGTCAACCCATGTTTGATGAACCTGCCACTGCCTATTTTGATGCTCCTCCTCCTTCCACCGCTGAACCAGTGCCCCAGCTTGAACCAACAGAAGAGACCACCTCACCCTTCTTGGATGCTTTAACCTTCCAAGTCGGTTATGCAGTCACCATCTTTTCCAATGCTGATGCTTCTAGTCGTGTCAAGATCACCACATTGCAACTAGAAGCTGACAAGGAACACGTTATCTTTCCACGTCAATCACTCTCAGCATACATCAAAGCAACGCTCATCAACACATCTGCTTACACTCTTTTATCTGGTCCAGCCAGCATCTTCCTTGACAACACATTCATCACATCCACTCAATTGGACAAGGTCGCTCCAAAAGATTCTGCCGAATTATCACTTGGTGTGGATCCTCTCCTCACCATCACAGCCTTACCAGTTACAAAATCCACATCTAGCACAGCAGTTGGCTTTTACTCCAAGCACGACATTACTCGTTACACACTTGCCTACAAAATCATCAACAATGGATCTCATGATGCTCATGTGCAGCTGGTGGACCCCATACCAACTCCTCAGAATGGTACCATCCACATCAAAGTCACTAAAAAGCTCATTGATGCAGAAACTATGGACATTGATGATGCCTCCCTTGAATCTCATTGGATGGAATGGATTACTGATGTAAAGGCCAACTCCTCCATCACTTGCAATTACTCATTTGAAGTTGCTGTGCCTGAAGGCCAACCAGTATTGGGAATCAACCTTTAATCTGCAAGATTACTTGCTCTCAGTAAAGCAGCCACACTGTCCTCTTCTTCCTCATCACTATCCTCAATAATCACATCTTCACCTTCAAACAAGGATGTATCCACAGCCACATCTCCCTCTTCCATCAACTTGACATCAGACAAGGCGAGGTTGGCATCACGTTCAAACAACTGCCTTCCATTCAACTTGCCCTTCTTAACCTCGATCTTGGCACCCTTTTCAGCCTTTTCAAGTGCAGCCATTTCAGCATCAAACTGAGCCTTCCACACCAAGAACTTGTCTACAGTCAACTGGTTACCAATGAACCTTTCCTTTTCCTTTTCTTCTTCCCTTGTACGAATCTCCTCAGCTATCCGCAGCCTATTCTCCTTTTTCGTTACAATAATGTGCTCAAGTGCTTCTTTTGCAGTCGTACAGAGTGAAAATACCATGGCCATACCAATACTTTCGTTAGCCTAATCAACATGACGCGTCAGATGAGCGAATTTACCATGTCCATGATGGCTGTGAGCAATGCAGTGTGTTCTTCAGCGGTCAACACACCTTTTTCCAATTCTCTGACGGATATTTCAGGCAATTCCTCTGGATAAGTTGGCGTATAGGTAATGTCCAAGTAAATGGGACCTACTAGGGGATGAATGAACGCGTACAATTGCACTTGCTTGCTGGTTCATCTTCAATCACATCTGGATCAGGATGAATGGTGATTTGAAATTGCAATCCCTCTTGTATGATGGTGAACTCATCAGGATAGATGGACTCCAATGCCTCCAATTCATGCAATTGTTCCTCCTTGTAATCTACCTCAGGTCACAGAGTGGAGTGGGGGTGACTTGCCCATATTGCGTGTCTGGCCTATGATTTCGGAAAACCGTCCTGCCGATTTTTTCCACCACTTTGAAATCACCCGTTTTAAATAGCGACTCACGCCACCACACTCCACTACCCTCCCACACGCCATGAAATTGATTACTGAAAAAGAATCTAGTGAAGTTGATCGTGAAATCCTTCATGGTGCTATCGTAGGTTTTGGCTATGGACTGGCAGGTGCTTTGGCACTTTCAGTCGTGGCTCAACGCACTTCTGCCAACTACAGACGCCTCACCCTTCCCCTCAAAGCCTTCTTTATCACATCCATCACCAGTACAGCCTGTGTAATTGAAGCTGAACGCCGTCTGATTGCGTATGATCGAAGACGTTATTCCAATGAACTGTATCCTGACTTGCAAGTCGCTCAGCCTGAACCCAAGGGTCATTTACGCGAACATATTGCAGAAATGTTGGATAACCATCGATGGGGCATCATTGGTGGTACGTGGTTGGGTGGTATGACGGTTTCCAGCATCTATCTTTACCGTCAAAAGTACATGAACGCGTCTCAAAAGTTTGTTCAAGCGCGCATGTATGCTCAAGCCATTACAATTGCTGCATTACTCATGACGGCTGGTGTGACACTTGCACTAAGAGAACGTGATGATAAGGATGATGATCAAGAATGGTGGATGAAGCGCAAGTACAAGGATGAGTCATGGAGGCAGTTTATTCCTCAAGAAGAGTCCCAAGCAGTGCCTGTGAACCAAGCCTGACCACCCATTTCTCTCACTTTGTATTATACAATGATTTTATTGTTCAAGATGGCCCCCACACACACTCGCTCCACAGTTGCCTCGCTTACAGACATTAACCTCTCGCTCACTGTCATCCCTTGATCCACAATCTTCTCAGTTTGCAGTTCTTGAACCGAAAAAATGTCAAAATTCTTTTTTCTTTGCTGCAATTCGCATCTCACAGAACAGCCCACGACAATTGAATTTTCGGACAAATCTGCCTCCTACCCTTCTTCCAATTTAGCATCCCTCACTAGTTTTCACTCTAAATTAGCAGCAATGGAACGTACTTATATCATGGTCAAGCCTGATGGCGTCGAACGTGGATTGGTTGGTGAAATCATCAAGCGCTTTGAACAACGTGGTTACCAACTCGTTGCCCTTCAATTGATGAAGCCCACCAAGGAACATTTGGAGGAACATTACAAGGATTTGGCCGGAAAGGGCTTCTTCAACGGTCTCATCACTTATATGCTTTCTGGTCCAGTTGTTGGTATGGTGTGGGCTGGTAAGGATGTCGTCAAGACTGGTCGCAAGATGTTGGGTGAAACCAACCCCATTGCCAGTGCCCCAGGAACCATCCGTGGTGACTACTGCATCGATGTTGGCAAGAACTTGTGCCACGGTTCTGATGCCGTTGAGAGTGCTGAGCGTGAAATCGCCTTGTGGTTCCCTAACGGCGTGGTCGCTTGGGAGAGATTCAGCCACAAGTTGATCTATGAATAAAGCCCCCCCTCCTCACACTCTTTCTATAAAGATGGGCACGTGTTTCACATAGAGATGGGAGGAAATTTGGGTCACACGCCGTCACACTTGCCCTCTTTTCTAAAAAAGTCCAATCTCACACACACGCACACGCACACACACACACTCCTTATCTGAAAAAAAGGATGGCAAGGCTCTCAACAGCAAAGGCTCCTCAAGCCACCACTGTACCACCACCTACTGATGTAGTCTCCACAGCCACTGAAGCTGTTCCTACACCATTGGAGTCGGGCCTTGATGGCAATGACGTGGAGCACGATCAGCACGCATATACCACCTCTAAAACTGCTGCATCAACACCCAAGAAACGTCGTGATAAATGGAGGAAGCTCCATGCAGACATTTCCTTCTCATCAACTGGATCCAACCCCGATGATTTCAAAGCCTTGAGAAAGACATCTCGTGGCAGTAAATATGGTGACCACAAGATCACTCTGTCCTTTGATGACTTTCCATCTGTACAAGATGCACATTCAAGTGACAACAAGGCCACGTCAGCCATGAAATTCCTACAAAAGAGTCTCAAGTTGTCCAAACGTGGTAGGTAACTTTTATGTGGGATAGAACACGTCATTAGGACCCCTTAAATCACGAAAGAGAGCAGGTACAATGTACGTGTCTGCATTCCCAAACATTGGATCAACATTCAAACCAGTCAGGAGTGCATTGAAACCCATTTCAGAGACTGAACCAAGCCAATCAGGTGCTCAAGAGACTAAAGTGCCGCCCATTGCCACGTCCAAGGGAGAGTACATGTATTATGCACGTATTCCTAGCAAATCTGCTCAAGGAAAGGAAGGTGAGGCTGGTAATGCTGTTGTGGCTAATGCGGACTTGATTCGATACTTTGTCAAGAGTCAAATGCAAGTGGATTCATATAGGGGATGACTAATGCTCTCTCTAGTGAGTTTTACTTTAGTGTGGACAATTTGATTCGTGATACGTATTTCCGTACACAAATGAACAAGGATGGTTGGGTTCCTATTTCTGTGTTGGTTGGATTCAATCGTGTCAAACATCTTACTCAAGATCCTGTCATGATTGCTGATGTACGTACCACATTTTACCTGTGGACTGAAGTGTATTAGTCAGTCAAGGATAGTAATCTCGTGGAAGCCAAGGACAACAAATTTCTTCGCAAAAAGGGTGATTGGCAAACATGGATTCTCTCAACTGCAAGTGAAGTAACGAATGATCAAGATGATGAACAATGGGAGCAAGCACAGTCTCGTAAATCCCGTCGTAGTTCAAAGTTGATGGAAGGTGGCGCCACTGCTGCTCCCAAGAAGGTGGATGAAGAACCCTTTTTCCAAATGGAAGATATGGCTACTGAGGACGATGATACATGGAAAATCAAGCCAAGGTCTCGTAAAGTCAGCATTGTCAAGTACTATGATGAAGATTTCGAGGATGATGACGATATTGATGATGATACTGTGGCAGCCATTTTGATTGTAGCACCAACACATGATGACGACGATGTGCCTTATGCACCACCACAACCACCACCCATGGCCACAGCGCATGCTCCAACCTCAGTTTCAGCCATCACTTCTGGCATGACCTATAAGCAAGTTCAGCAACACTATCAACCCAAGAAGGATCGCACACACGTTTCATTTGATCGCAGCAAGATGAATGATGAACTCAATGACATGATCAATGAAGGGCTTTATCAATACGAACATGAGGCTCAAGTGTCATCCAGTCCAAAGCAACGTAATGGCAGCATTAAAGTGGACATTGTGGATCAAGCTGCTTTCACAAAGATGCAGCGTAGTGTATCAAGCAGTTCCAATCAAAGCACCAATCCTCAACCAAAGCAATCTCCTGCAGCCAGACCTACTCCAAGGAAGCCTTCTACTGCTGAACAAAGCGGCTCTCGTTCTGGCTCCTTCAAGGGTGACTACAAGCCACGACCAACTCCACGTTTCTATGCACTCAAGGATGAAAGTGAAGCACGCAAGAGACGTCCTAACGCTGTTCCTGATACGCGTCAATACCACAATCGTGTACCAGTTGGCTGGGTATTGGGAGAAAAGTCCTATCACCCTGATGCCAAGGCTTCACCTCGTCCTCGCCCCACTCAACTTGGTTCCTCTGTGGATAGTACGGATGGTAAACTCTCCACCACTCCTCAAGCCTCATCTTCCTTTGAACATCCTTCTCATGAATTGTTACGAGACAATGGTTTTACTCAACACAAATACCACAAGTACCATGCCAAAGCACTCAAAGAACGCAAACGATTGGGCATTGGCAAGTCTCAAGAGATGAACACGCTCTTCCGTTTCTGGTCTCACTTTTTACGTGATCATTTCAATAAGCGCATGTATCATGAATTCAAAAAGATGGCCATTGAAGACGCTGAATCCCACTATCGTTATGGCCTTGAATGCCTTTTCCGCTTCTATTCTTATGGATTGGAAAAGAAGTTTAGACAGGAAGTCTTTGATGATTTCCAGCAACTCACTGTTGTGGATTATGAGCAAGGTGAATTGTATGGCCTTGAAAAGTTTTGGGCTTACCTCAAGTACCGTGGTGACAAGGATGTGCGTCCATTGGCTGTCATGAAGGACTTGCAAGTTGCATTGGATGGATTCAAGTCATTGAATGACTTTAAAAAGGCCACGGACGAGAACAAGAAGGTAGCATAACACATTTTTTTAATAGAATTACTTGATCTGTGCATCATGGGAGGACCACACTGGCAGGCAAACTATAAAGTCTCTTCCCCATACCACTGTCCGTTCCCATATCTTTCCATATGAAATTAAAACAACTTCAATCTCACCTTGAAGACGTGTCCTCGTTTGGTAATTACGCGTCATCCACCCACCCCACCCCCCTCATCCCACCTAGATTCCCCAAAGATTCAATATGAACAATATCCAACGTCATCCCACCTCGCTTCACAAATGATTTATGTTGCACAATCCTCCTTTAACGATATTGAAGACAAGGTCATTCTAGATCTCGGCTGTGGTTGCGGTATGCTCAGGTAAACACCCAATTCCTCTCCCCCTCCCTCATTCCCCCTTAGTATTGCTTCTCTCCTCATGGGTGCAGGGTACACATCCCATTCCTCTCTCTCTCTCTCTCTTTAACCCATCCATAGCCACGTTATTGGCATGGATATTGATCAAGATGCCCTCACTATCTTTCAATCCAACCTAAATACCCTCGACCTTTCTGCAGATCTCATCCATACAGACATTTCAACCCTTGATCCATCACTTTTCAACGTCAAGGTCGACACTGTAATCATGAATCCTCCATTTGGTACGAAATCGCACAAAGGCATCGATATGGTCTTTTTAAAACTAGCTACACAGATTACTGATGGTGCAATTTACAGTCTTCACAAATCATCAACACGCGATCATATTGTTAAAAAGGCTCATGAATGGGGGTACAAATGTACGGTACTTGCTGAACTCAAATTCAATGTTGAAAACATGTATTCATTTCATAAGAAAAAGAGTGTTGATGTACAAGTTGATTTTATCAGATTGGCGAAATAAAAGGGGGCGAGGTTAATATGCCATATCGACTAAATTTGAATATCCACCTATCCAAACGGATGATGCTGAACATCCTCGTGGCCACTTTACATTCCATCCAAAACGACTAATGAGTTCAGGAATGTAATCGTTAAAGTAGGAAAATGTTTGTAGGGTCCAGTCAAGTCCACCACCAGGCCATGTCAAGTGTGGATGATCCTTGTGGAATAAAAACGCATGTCTTATAATAAAGAATTTCCAACCAAGTGCATTGAGCAAGAGTGCATGTTGCTGTTTATCGCCACCTTGGTTCGTGAACCGTTCATCGTAAAAAGGTGCATGTTTCCTAGGTACAATGTAGTAAGGCTCCCATTGTGACTGATAACACACTTGGTACATGTTGGGTCGTTGAAAGAGTGAAAAGGGCGTTGAAGTTGAGGATAATGCGAGGTTAGTTTGTGTTGGTCCATGTCCTGCTCTTGGATCTGTAATGTAAGCGATACCTTGGCTCATGAGATCATTGACTTGGGTAATCGTATCAGGTAATTCAATATGACTATGAGATTGTTGGATTGCAAAGCAGGGAATAACGTGAGCTGTGTTTCCCATAACGGAAGTGGTTTGTGGTTGTCCGAACAGTGAGAGTGAGAGTGGATACTTGTGAAGCAATTTGTACATGGATGCATTTGGTACAAAGTCAGCGTCAATCATGAGGTAATGAGAAGTCCGTGTTGATGCCATGATGGCAAAATTACGCAATCGATTGATTGGATAACGTAGGTGATCAGGATTAGTGTAATCTGGTTTCACAATGACTAAATCCACTCGTTTGGTGTAAACATTGACCCAATCACGTTGAGTGAAATATTTGCGTAATGTGAGGATATCGGAGGGTTCTGTAAGGTAAATGACGGCTGTTAGTGCACCAGGCCACATTTTAAGAGCATCCTGAAACCTTTCTAATCGGTTTACTGAGAATTGTGAGGCAAGTGTCACGCTTGAAAAGGCAACAATGGTGTCTGCAGGCCTATAATGGATGATTTCTCTGTTGCAGTCGACTGATGGTTGTGGTGCTGTATGGCAAGCATGTAGGAAATCAAGTACATGACGCGTATCCACTACACATACTAGTTAGGATGAGCAGGGTCAAAAGGATATGCCTTGAACAAAGAGTCGCGTTATATCAATACAGTCATCACAATGGTCATTTTGGTGGGATTTCCTTAAGCGTGCATCGTTGATGGATTCCATGTAGACGACTACACCCAATGGGATGATGAGCGTGTGAAATGTCGTGGGATCCATAGTCCAGACGCCTGGTGGATAAGTGATGCACCTTGAATGACATAATTGGACGCGATGATCCCAAGGTGGATGGAATTGTGGTGCATAGTGTGCTTCAATGGCAGATGAATCCTCCGTTGCAAGACTGACAAGGATGAGGATGGTCAATAGGACAAGAGCAAAACAACAAAGTGCAATGATGCGAATTTTCAGCCTCATCTAAAAACACTTTTTATTATTATGCAGTTGGAGCATGAGCCTGTCCTTCTGGCTGAACTGGCTCTGAATTCTCCACTACAATGGGCCCATCCTGCTGCACAGTTTCTCTTGGCTTCATTCCTGGAATCATTTTACGCATCCAGATATTAATGGCCCACTTTTCGCCTTCTTCAACTGGCATGCCACCATGCAACGTCAGTTCTTCCTCCACTTGAGCCCCATTGACATTGTACCAAAACAAACAACTGTCCTTTTTAGGCTCAACTTCAATGTTCAATAATGGGAATTTGGTATATCCACCCTTTGCTACATTATTCAAATAAACCAACATGGTGACTACACGCTGTCCCTTTTGTCCCCAGAAATC
Organism: Acaulopage tetraceros; assembly: GCA_004114255.1. Classification (NCBI taxonomy): domain Eukaryota; kingdom Fungi; phylum Zoopagomycota; class Zoopagomycetes; order Zoopagales; family Zoopagaceae; genus Acaulopage; species Acaulopage tetraceros. The sequence goes on from QZWU01000027.1 coordinate 71,343, forward strand.
GTGGAGATGTTCATGGGGAAACCAGTCTTGATGTGGATCGTACTTTTGACCAGGAGTGTACCATACAACCTGCAAACTTTCAATATCTTCGTGTGGGATCATGGTTATCATACCAGCGCGTTCTTCAACACAGGCAATTACAGGGTCGCCCTTTTTGTCTAGGAATGCAGAGGAACTTGTGCGTACGTCTGAAGTACTGTAAAAGTCATCTTTGCTTGCTGCTACGGAAGAACGCTTCATTTTAGGACGTGCTGCTGCAATCATGTGCTCTGCTTCACCTGGTTGTAAGAAATTGTCAAGGACCATGACAGTGGGTTCACGGTTCAATACGCGGAATGTGTAAGAGTGTTTACACTTGTACGTTGTGAGAAATGTGGCGGGATCGTATACAAATGGCGTGTCAGGTTGATTAGTTGGTGGTGGTGATGGGAGGAGGAATCCCTTGAGTGTCTCTTGTAGGATGGATGTCACATTTTGCAAGGGTATAAATGAAATGAGGGTGGTGGATAGTAGTGTGGATAAGAGCACAGCCAAAGAGAAGCTCAAGATGCTGAATTGTGGCATGTGTGGTTTTTTTTGTGGAAAGAGTGTTTGCCCAGACACTCGGACAACTCTCCACAGGCTCCACTGTCAATCGGATAACTCCCCCCCCCAACAGGCTCACACCTTAGAGGGAATAGGCACGCTGAAAGGCAGACAAGAGTGGCTCCACAATCTCAATACCCTTTGAACTCGTCATATCCCTGATCCGTTGCTCCGTATCCTTCATCCTCTTCACAAGCGACTTGACCTCCTCAACTTGTCCAGTCACTTGCATCACCCTATTCCTAATCATCCAAAACTGCTTCAACAACTCATTCGCAAATGTAATCACTTGACCCATCTCTTGAGGAATTTTAATCGCATCAGACTGTTTTCCAAGATTGATCTCATTGATAAACTCATGATACACAATCTGTGCTTGCTGTAATTCAACTACATGTGCCATTTGAATCAATGGAATCTGTGCCTTGATCCACTCTGTTGATTCTTGTTGAGAGTAATCCCCTAATTGTCCAGGTTGTCGCGTTTTATCATGTTGACTAAAATACTGTCCACGATTCTCAATAGTCAAAGGTAATCGTCGTGCCACATGTGCATCATTCAAATCTTCCAATTCCAATTCAGCATCAGTTCGTCTCTTCTTGGTCGCAAGGGATACCAACTGCGTAGAATGATGGTTGAATTTACGAATCAACTGAATGGCATCCTTATTCCTTCCTGCCTTCATGGTAATATCAGGTGCTTGCATACTGCTATGATCCAATTCTGTAGATTCCAAATTCAATAAACTGTCCAGTTCACTTGATCTCTTTTCACCCGCAGTATAAAGTGCTTCATCCTCTTCAATAATCTTGCTCCAAAACTCATCCTTGTCCTTTTTAATTCCATTATGTCGTGCAAACATGTACTTGAAGTAATCATCCCAAAATTGAGGCATGGTCATCTTGGATGGTACGTGTTCCTTGTACGCTGCATTCAAGGCAGGATAATGAAAGAGGATTTTACGCAATTGTTCTTCTGTTGCTCTAAATTTGATGTGTTCACTTTCCGTCTGTGGTTTAATTTGTGGCCAATCTGACAAAATTCCCTTTTCAAGGCTTGAAACGAGATTTTGTTCACGGATGAGATGTCCACGCGTTGACCAGAATTCTTGTTCAGAGACGAGTTTGGAGGTAATGACCAATTGGTGAAAGAGTTGAGAGAGTTGTGGATTGGATGCAAGGAGTTGTTTACGTAATTTGATTTCTTGAGCAGTTAGCATGCCTGCTGAGGTTGAAGTGAGTGAGGTTGGGGCTGGTGTTGGTGGGACGGAGGATGTATGTTGAATGTGGGTGGTTAAAAAGTCGCGTACTTTGTCACGATCTGAATAGGATTCAAAGGCAAATTGGTAACGAGGAAACTGTGGTGCGGAGGTCACAATGATCAACTGGGGTACTTTGGGCGGTTTGTTTTGTAACTGTTCTAATAGGATCAATTGATCAATTCATCACACCATTACTTGTAATGATTTGGAATGGTATGGCAGCAACGATCGTGTGAGGATTTGCCTGTGATGTCCACACAATTCTACGCGTCGTTGCCTTTAATGATCCAGGTTCATCTTGAAACGTTGCATTAACCTGGAAATCAAGTTGTTCATTGGGTAAAAACATGCAAACTTCAGACACCATTACTTTTTTGTTTACACATTTTTTTTATCCTTGCCTTTTACTATTCTTGATGGCTTCCATTGCAGCCAATCTATCCGTTACTCTCTTGGTCCACCGTTCAATCTCACTCTTCCTCAGCCGTATCCTAAAGGCTGCTTCCATCACCATCTCTGGTTGTAGGAATTCATGAGGTATATGCAACAGAAATCCCAATATCTCTGTGTTTGTTGGACAATTCTTGATTAAATGTTCTCTACAAGACTCCAGTATGCCCAATGCAATCCTAAAGAGCATCTTACTACCTGCAAAGTAGAATAAATCCCAAACACGCAGTACAGTGACCCATGGTAAGGATTGAGAAAAGATTGTAAGGAACCAAGGTGTCATGTACATCAAGGGCACCACGTCATTTCCCAGGAGGTGCATGTACAGTTTAGGAATGTGAGAATGCAACAATCCGCCCAACACTTCTGAATCCACCTTGAGCCTACTCAGCGTCGGATTGTAATAATCCGTCATGTGCTGATCAATTGTAGCCACCAATAACCAAAATGCTTCTTCTTCTGACATGTGCATGAGCATCAATCCAGCCACACGACCCATCCCTTGACAATACCCAACAACTGGATTGTACTGAGCATAAGCTTTTAGTACATTGTGAAGGGATTCTTGTCCAATTCCATCCTTGTCAATGAATAAAATATGATTGGGATAACATCGTTGAATATCCCTCTCAATACTCTCATAAATGGGCAGCCGTTCCTTTCCCAATAATTCCTTGTAAACGTGTGGTTTGTAGTATCGGTCCACATTAGCAAGGAATTGCCATACACGCCCACGAATGCTATCTGGAATGCCTGCACGGACCAATTTGCGTGCTTTTCGTGAACGACGGACTGCTTCTGATGGAAACCGCATCATGAGTTGTCTCCATTTTTCTTCTCTTGTAAGGAGGGAGGAGGTTGGGTCAGGGTCATGGCCTACTGATAGGGATTTTCGGTGAGTTTTGGTGGTTGGCCTTGGCGTTGAAGCGGGTGAATCGGACATTTCACTACCATCAGTCAAGAAACCGTAATCGTCCACTTGGATCAGTTCAGGCACGGTTAAAAGGTGGGATCCTGCCTGTGAGACTGATTTGTTACGAGGACGATTCTGTTGGGATTTGAGTAAATCTTGCAAATGTGGTGCAGATGACATTGCATTGGCGTTCTTGATGATGAACCCTTGTGCCATTGGAGCAGTGAAATCCATCAAAATAGGTGAAGATGGTGATTGCAGCATCGTTGCTGACTCTGATGCCTTCAACTGGTGAGAAGCAGGTGTTTGCTTCTTATTTAGCATATTTCGCAAAAACATTTTTGTAAAAAAAGAGAGAAGGCATGGTTTAAAAGTCAGAGTCATCCTCATCAAAGTCACTTGAGCCTTCATCACTGTCGTCATCCTCATCATCATCCATGTCGATGCCTTCGTACTCTAAAGCCTTGCCCGTGAACCAATCCACAGCATGAGGAATGAGCTTTTCCTTGAATTCTTCACCCAATGCATAGTCATCATCCATCTTTGCACGCAACAATTCTTCCTTGTCAAAGTCTCCATCCTCATCATCATCATCATCATCCGATTCAATGTCATCTACAGTCAAAGTCTTGAAGTAGTTGAAGAAGGTTGGTGTGGGCACAGTCTTGGTGATGGTGCGCGTCTTCTTGGTGGCTTTGTGGCGTTGAGTCTTTGTAACAGTCTCTACACTCAAATCCTTGCCCTCCTTCCATTGAATCTCTGTACCAACTGCACTTTCGTACACCAAATCACCCACATGTTCAGCATGTTGGTAGTAGTATGTCTTGGTCAACACCTTGTTCTCAAAATGAGCATTCTCAGAAAAGTGGAAATCCAATGCAAAGCCTGGTCGATCTTCATTGTACTTGAGACGAACGTCCATGAGGTGCTTGAGGGGCTCTTCATCCTTATCCTGAATCATTTCCATCAATTGATAATGGTTTTTGAAGGCAGTCAACCAGAACTCTGGAACACCCTTGACATCCTCATCACTGGCCCCTTCTGACACTTCCTTGCCTTGCTCCTCTTCTGTAGGTTCAGATTCACCGTGAATCAAGGCATATCGTCGCTCATATCCTGGAAGGAACAATGCAGCGTATTTTTTCTCCAATTCAAGTACTTCCATATGGAAAGCCTTTTCTAATTCCACGTGTTTCTGCCCAAGGTGTTCAAGGGCATGGATACGACGTTGTACGGCAGCAGGAAGGCTATCCACGTAACCTGAGGGGGCACCAACCAATGATCCAAGGCGACCTTGCAACATATTAACAAGCTGTTGATTTTGAGCAGGAGAGAACAAATCACCAGGACGACCAATTGATTCTTCTGGGATGGTGGTTGGGAAAGGTGGGCGAGTCAGAGAAGAGATGGGGGCTTGGACGGATGGCGTATTGTTGGGGGTAGGCGCAACATCTGCACTAAGACGACCTTTTTTAATATCCATAATGACGAGTGTGCAAACGTGATCAACAAAAAAGGGGGAAATGGGCACACACACACACGAGATGAAGCGATTTTGGTTTGCACAAGGTGAAAAGTAACGTTGTCTGAAATGGTGAAAAAATGCTATCAAAGTGACTGCGATTGACTGCTGCATGTTATGGGAAGGTGTCCACAGGAGCCACAGGTTCTGGCAGAGCCACTTCAGCCTCAGGAACAGGCTGTTCCATCACCAGTGGAGGCGGTGTCTTTGCACGAGAGTACTCCCATTCCAATTTGCTCATTTCCCTTTGTACCCTCTGCACCATTCTTTTTTGCACATTGACACTCCTTGCAAGGAACACATCATGTGCACTTTCCACAGCACCTTCATACACGCTCTCTGCAGCCTTGATCCTCTGTTCCCGTGCACTATCCGCACTAGCCTTACTCTTCTTCTTGTACCCAATCAGCGCCTTTAATCCCTTCTTCATCTTGTCATCCGTCCCATCCACTATGCTCTTGGTCTGCTTATCCAATTCTTTTAGTCGTTCTTCATACAACCTACACAGACTTAGACACACACACACACACGCACACTCTCTCTTCACCACACTTACCTTGTTCTCAAGTACTCATACCGAGTAGCCAACTCGTGCATCTTGTCCATATCCAACAAGAAACTCTCTTCACACTTGATTAGTACCGCTTCACTCAATTCTACTCTTATCAGTCAACACAGACCACTACCTCACCATCTTCACTTGTACTCTCATACACGCTATACTCATTCTTGGATGCGTCACCTCTTGACTTTTTTGACTTCTTTCTGGACCGCATAAGGGTCGCTGATGTTGATTGTGAAGGTGACTGTGATTGCCTCATTCCACCCATTTGGATATTCTGTCTACTTGTAGTAGAAGGAGGCTGAATTAGCGTGGACATGGTTGGAGTAGGCTGGTGCAAGGCGCCACGACAAGTGTGAAAAACTTTTTTTGCACTAGAAATGGCAGTCAACACAAAACGTTATGATCGTCAAATTAGATTATGGGGTGAGAATGGGCAAATTGCACTTGAAAGTGCTCATGTATGCTTGATTAATGCTACGCCTGCTGGTTGTGAATTATTGAAAAATCTCATTTTACCTGGAATTGGATCATTTGTAATCGTTGATGGAGGGCTGGTGGAGGAAGCTGACGTGGCAAGCAACTTTTTCGTAACACAAGAATCGATGGGGCGTCCCAGGGCTGCAGTGGCCAAAGAGTTATTGCTAGAATTGAATCCACAGGTCAAGGGTGAGCATGTTGAGCAGAGTTTGGTGGATGTGATGCAAAACAATCCAGAGTTTATGCTACAATTCACCTTGATTGTATGCTGTTCAGAGATGCAGGATCATGTGGTGCAATTGTCTCGATTGGTCTATAAGCACAATATTCCACTGATGGTGATTCAAACCAATGGATTCTTTGGGACATTGCGTGTGTCTGTTGGTGAACATGTGGTGGTAGAGACGCATCCAGAGAACTTGAATGACTTTAGATTGGATAGGCCATGGTCTGAATTACGTGCATATGTCGATGGATTTCACTTGGAATCTCTCAGTGCCTACGATTTGGCTCATGTGCCCTATGTAGTATTGTTGATCAAGTATTTGGATGCGTATATGAAGGTGAATGGTAATCATTTTCCCAGTAATTATCGTGAGAAGAATGCATTCAAACAATTCATACGGGATAACGCACCCGTCAAGGATGAGGAGAATTTTGAAGAAGCCATCAGTGCTGTGCTTCGTGCCTGTCAAGAGACCAGTGTACCAAGTGTGATTCAGTCCCTCTTTCAAGAACAAAAGTGCCAACACATCACGGTGGATTCTAGCAAGTTTTGGATATTGGTACGTGCAGTATTTGAATTCACAAAAGAAAATGATGGCATGCTTCCTTTGACTGGACAGTTGCCTGATATGAAGTCTGACACCAACAATTTCATCCAATTGCAACAAATTTATCGACTCAAGGCACAACGAGATGCTCAAGTGGTGCAAGGATATGTGCATGCCTTGCTTGCTTCCATTGGAAAGGATGCAGGATGGATTGATCACCAAGAAATCATCACTTTTTGCAAGCACAGCGCTCATTTGCGACTCTTTAGATACTCTGCCCTTCATGATCAAGTGCCTTTGCCACCCACCCTTGTGAATGCAGTGTCCAATGAAGATTATGAAGCTGCCATTTACCTCGTATTTACTGCAGTTGAATCCTTCCGTGCTCGTTTCAACCGTTACCCTGGATCCAATGACGCTACCGTTCAACAAGATACATTGGAATTGGCTTCCTTCTTCCCCACTACAGACACACCACTCCTCATGGAATTTTGTGCTGAAGTCTGTCGTTATGGTGGTGACCATTACCACAACATTGCAGCCATTATGGGTGGAATCGGATCTCAAGAAGCCATCAAACTCATCACCCACCAATTCATCCCATTGAACAATACGGTCGTTTACAATGGAATCCGTTGCTCCTCTGCTCATTACCAATTATAAAAAAAAGAACAATGAGAGAGGTGTATTCACATTAAACCAGTCCTTGCAATAAACCTCGACCCCAACAAGTAAGCAAATACAGCACCAACCGTCATCCACTTTACCCAAACAGGAACTCTGCTATCACTCGTAGCGGTAGTTGGCTCACCTTCCATCCTATTTCCAGCCATCAACTCTGCATGTCTTTCCCTTCCATCCACCACAGCTAATTCCCCAAATAACTCCCTAAACAAATATTGCCTCGCATTCCACCCCTTGGATTGTATGGCCAACACCCTCTTTTCACCCTCAGATGTTCTTATTGACCCTGTTGTACTTTCATTTGTCACCATAAACGATAAAAGACCGTTTAGAATAGTTGCTACGGACCATGCAGGATTCCATAGATTGGGATGAAAGTCGGACATGGTAAGACAAAGGCGTGTATCCACTTGGAAGCGTCCATTAGGGGTCATGATGAGGATAGAGGGTGGTTTGAAGGGATATTCTGAAGGAAACAGTAATTTGCCCCAATACTGTCCACCTAGTCCGTTAATCAGAGGGCAAGGGTGATGAGCTGATACCGTGATAGGGTGTATCTGGTGGTCCATCAATTACATAATGCCTAATTGGATTACAGAGATGAGATCCATTACTCACCATGTGAGGATATTATCTTCAAGTGGTCTGGCAGTGATGAACGGTGGTGGTGAGGACTGAATGGCCAAGTATTCTTTGGTTAATCGTTTATGAGCTGCAGGTGATGCCATTAATCAAAGAAAAAAAACAGTCAACCCTAACCCTAAAAATTTTATTGCACCTTCATGTTACTAAAATCCATTTCAGGATGTGCCTCCATAAACTTTTTGAGCATTTCTTGTTTCTTGAGTTCATCACTACTTGGCAATCCAGCTGCTTTCTGATGCTGGTCAAACATCATCTTTTCAACCACTGCACGCGTCTTGTCATCCAAATCACTCAATTTACCATTTTCTGGTTCTAGTTTGGACGTGTCTACTTCTGGATGGCCCTTGATGACACATTTCCACCATTCAGGTTGATTGAGCTTTTCAAGGTGGATTTGGAGTTCACAGCCATCGCTAATAGTCCACGTACTGTCTTCCTCCTTGATGTCCTTGTGTAAATCTCCAGTGATGATTGGATCTTGTCCCTTTAATGCAATGGATAATTTGGATTTGGATAGTTGGACGGTGAGCATCTTGGCTCGTGTGCCCTTTGGGATGGGGACGGTGATGCTCACATCTTGAAGAGTTTGTTTCCACTCATAGGGGAGATCCATTTGAACAAGAGAAAAAAATGTCGAGCAACAGTGATTCTGATGCCCATCAGCCTCTCAGCAAGAGAAAGAGTGCACGATTAGCAGTGAAGCGTGTACAGGATGCCATGGATGCAGATCAGGCAGGTTCCACTGGTTGTGATTGTGACCTTATTAGGATAATGGAGATGAACCACTGCATCCACTCAAGCCACGTCGCAAGCTCATACGCAAGAACCCATGCTCCCTTGCCAAACCAAAACGCGTCTCATCTCGTACCACCAAAATCGTCCAACCCATGATTGATCCAACTGTGCACGCGCTCGCTTCACCACTTGCACTCCAAGACACGCACTTGGACAGCCTGGAATGCTTTGATCCATCCAACTTGAAGGACATGGTTAATGGATTACGTGTCTTGGAACACGATAAATCAGAACAAATTGCAGAATTATCAAAGGATTACGCGTCAGTATTGACCACCATTGCAGCTAAAGATGTCCTACATCCACGCATATACGAGTATTTGGCATGGTGCTTTACTCCACATGACGCGTCTCCTCCACCCCTCGATGAGTCAGACAAGGCCATCCTTCGTACAAGTCTCTTTAAACTCATGCAAGATCTCATGGCTCATGGATGCGCACAGGAACGCAGACATCTCATCCTCAAATACCACAGACTTGCCAACAAGTTTCGTAGCAACACTGAAACCACAGGTCTCTCGATCCTCAATCCCCTCGCTGTATTCAATGATGTGATTCATGTATTGGATAAACCAAAGGATGCATTTGCTGATGATTAACCTCTCATGTACTGGATAAGGGATACAAGTATTTATAGATGACTAACCAGAGGGTGGCTTCATTTGTGCAATCAAACTGGTCAAGAGTGGGTTTTGGAAATCGGCTGGGATGGGGCAATCGAATTGAGAATTGCCATTGAACTCTGGTAAACCGATGCCAATGCCAATAACACTGACTTTGACACCTACGCGGTACTTGATTGGGATGGGCACCTTTGGTTGACCAGTAAGACCACATTTGCTAATCAAATCTTTCAATGCAGCTTGATCCTTGTCCTGCTGCTCAGAGTATTTGATGGTAAATGGAAAGGCAATCTCTGTAGAACCCTTGGCAGCAATCACAACATCTTCTAATTTCCCTTCAGCGATATCCACGCCAGGAAGGGATGGAGATTGTCCATAGCCAAGGATCTCTTTCAAGGATGCTCCGACCACATTTGGATTATCAATCTTGACGTTGAGCGTAAGGTTCACGCCAATACTGTTGGGATCAGGTTGAAAGATTGGAATCTGATTTCCTGAGGATTGAATACCAAGCACAGTGATTGTAGGTTGACGGAATAAGAGGAAAAAGAGGAGGACTCCAACACCAATAAGGATGAGTAGGAGGACGCAGCAGCAGCATAAGCAAGCGTAAAGCGAGAAACCGCAGCAGCGACGACGACGAACTGGTTGTTGGTACATTTTTTGATGGAATTGGCTGTTGTTCATGTAGTATAAAAAATGCTAGGGACAATGCTAAAAAGTTGTGGTGATGGGAAAAAGTGGAAACTTGATGGAATTTGATGTGGAGCAAAAAAAAGTATTTTTGGAGTGGGGCTTGAACATTTTTGGCACACTGCTACTGACGCATCCTGTTACTATCGCTGTTACAAAAGTATACACACATCCACTGCATGGCATCTCCCTTGGCCATCAAGGCCGAAGTAAACCCAGTGCCCACGCACAACAAACACCACCTAGCACCACTACCCCACTTGTCCACAATATCGCCCTACTGGCCTTCTTGGGCACATGTGCTTGCTTTTCCAATTCCATTTGATAAGAATACAACGGCAGAGGAGGTAATTCTGCCCTCATCTTTTCCAGAACATTAGGCGGAGGATCTGATAACCTCCTTGAAGTCAATATCAATACCTGTTGCGGCTGTGCATAATGCTCTATCGATTGGTTTATGAAAGTTGAGGAGGTGGTGCTGTTGATTTGATCAGGCGCGGAAAAAGATCGCACATGATGCAAGGAAGCTGCTAATGGTTTGGAAGGAAGGCAAGATGGTGTGGAATCCACGTTGATGGTGTGCATGGACGATTAATCTGGATAGTCGCATACACGTGCAGTAACCTGGCCTGCGCTTTTGATTAAAAAAAAAAGAGATGGATAAATCGGCAGGCAGTGCATTGCCAGGTCCAGAACGACCATTTGCAAAGGCATCCAAGGTGGATTCAGTAACAGATGATTACGATTATATGCAGGCATACAATCATCCTACAGATCCAATGGAATTGAATCGAATGTCACTTGAACGCAATTGGCAAATGGATACGCCACCATCGTCCTTACCAAACGTGTATCCTCCACTGGTGGATGGATCGAGTGTACCTCAACAACAAATGATGCCAGAAGCAACGTTTCCACAAATGTATCGAGAGTCTGGGGAGATTCCACAGGATTTTCCTTATTATGGTGCAGTGCATCATACGCCACCTCATGCAGAGCAGTTGAATGACTTTGTGGACATGTATAGGGAGACTAGTGATCCACATTCAGTGTCTCAGGATGTATCCTTTTCGTATTATGATGATTATCCTCCAATCGAATATGCAAGGGCAACAGCACAATCTGCTCCTTCTCAGCCTCCTCCTCCTCCACTACCACCACCACATTACACGCCACAACATCCACTAAAGTCTGAAATGAGGTATGGATTGGATGAAAAGGATCCATTCAATACTGCACCTCAAGACAAGCCAATTAAAAGGCGAACATGGGCACAATGGTACTGCATCGGATGTTGCTGTTGTGTCCTCCTCTTTATCATCCTCAGTATGCTCTTGGTTATTATTCTCTTTTGGTCAAGTAGATTGAATGTTGGTGCAGTCAGCCTAACCTTGATTCCCAACACAATGTACAACCCAACTCTTGATTCAATTGCAGTGAATGGAACCATGACGGTCAACATGTACAATGCAAATGTATTTGGAGGGACAGTGGAGCGTGTGACGGTCAAGGGATTTGGATTCATGGATAGTAAGAATGCAATCGTGATGGGAGAAGGTGGCAAGGAGGTTGGGTTGAAGGCAGGACAGAATATGACAATCAGTGTACCTGTGCAAGTGAGGTATTCTAACAAGGATGGTGATGGAGTGCAGTTGATGGATACAGTCAAAAAGTGTGGGATGGCTGGGATGGTTATGGATAAGACGAATGGAGTGACTGTGAGATTGGGATTGGCGACACGGGTATTGGGAATGATGAAATTGGCTTCCAATGTGAAGAAAGATATCAAGATGGATTGCCCGTTTCCTCAAGGGATAAAGAATCCAGTGTTGGATAAGGTGATTGAGCAAGTCAATGGAATGGTACCTGGAAATGGAAGTTTGATTGTAGGAAGTTCTCAAGAGACAACTGCTGTGCCACCAGTGAGTTCTGTGGTGCCTCCTGTGGCCTCATCAACTGCTTCAGTGCCTCTTGTGATCTCATCAACTGTTGTGGTGCCTCCTGTGATCTCATCAACTGCTACAGTCCCTGTTGCAACCAGTACAACATCCTCAGTCCCAGCAGCAGTGCCAACAGCCACACCTTTGATTCCAGGCGTACCCACATCTGCTTCACCCGTGGCCTCACCAGCCACCAGTGCTACCACATCGCTAGTCCCTACTGCTACTGGAGTCGCTCAGAGACGTTCATAAAAACTTTTTGCCTCTTGCAAAATGACACAACCCGAAACAGCCCAGGTGCACGGTTTCCTGGACTCTGTCCACGATCCTCTACTCAATCCACCAACTCAAGAAGAGGATGATCATCTCCCATTGGCCAATATTCACCCCATGAATCAATTGATCATGGACGATGATGATCCTCCCTCAACTGACGAATTACTCCCCTCTTACCACGATGCCCGTTCCAGTTCCTCCGATCCACCACCACCAACCTACCAACAACACATTCGGGCCATGATTGAACTTCAACAACAATCCTCAGCAGTTATTCGTGTCTACTTTTTCATCCTGTGCCTCATAATCATGTACATCTTCTTTATGGGTGCAGGCAATTTACTCGCATGGGATGCCAAGTTGGAATATTACAATGTGAAACTCTCTTCTACCATGCAACATGTGTCGGATATCATTGATCCCATGCGAGATGCATCTCGACAACATTTGAAGCAAAATGTGACACTTTTAAGGGGATCTCTACAGGATAGCAAGTACCTTACCATCAATGTACCACTGGAACTCTCATTTACCCTGCACAATGCTCATGTGGACCATTCACTTATGGTGAATGAAGTGGAGGTGACATTGTATCATACTCCTTGGGTGATTGGTGAAGGCAAGGTTAAATTGGGCAATGATGCAGATACGAATGGGACGAGCATACACATCCTTCCTGATGGTCGTACGTTCTTTAGGGTGCCAGTGGGGCTTGAATTGGGCAACCTGCATAGAGATCCAAACCTCAGGTGGCTTCAGCATATTCTACAGCAATGTCAGGAACAAGAATTAGGGTACGAATATTCTGATGATGCAAAAGTGCATTTGAGAGTGTGGATAAGAATTCATGGGCTGATGAATAATTCACGAGTTTCAACAGCAACGACTGTAGCACATGACGCAGCCATGGACCTCTGCTGGATTCCTAAACAGTACAGGGGAGGCATGCAAGTGAGGGCAGATTTCATCAAAGAGCGACTAAAGCAACTTGGAGGTGGTGTGATGTGGTAGCAGGAAAAAGATAAACGATTAGTGCTTGACAATTGGGAATGGACAGCGAAAACAATTGTTATTTCTCATTTTTTTTGGTAATTAATTAATTAATTTAATCTGGATGGATCCTTCTCCATCGTCACCCGCGAGCAGTGGTGCTAATGAATCAGCGCAGGACCGTACCACTTTGCAGCCCATCAGTCGTCCACATTCCACAAATAGGCCACAATCCACACGATCAGCCAACTCTCCACGACCAGTCTCCATAGCTGGTACACTCGGCGTATCCAATGCAATATCCAATGGAAAACGACGTACTATGAGTTTTTCACAAGCACTGAATCCTTCTGCCTTTGCTTCAGCATTTCCACCTGATGACGGTGTTGCAGACGCTATTCCAGTCACTGCACCACCTTTCAACCCTACAGACCAACGCAGATTATCCCATGCAGCCCTGCAATCACGTCAATCAAGGGAAAATTTACATCCAAGCATGTATTATGGACATCCACCAACACGGTCCATCACTGAATTGACAAAGAATGGAATTGTATGGATCGATGGTAAAAGGCAGGCTGCTCATGGAGATGTATGGCAAAAGTTCAAGCCTGAAAAGAAGAGGCCTGGATGGTGCAGCAGTGGTGAGGATGATGTGAATGCTCGTACCTGTCTGTGTCGGATGATGTTATGTTTCACACTCAGTGCATGTCTACTTGCCTTTATGCTCACAGGAATCTTCATATCAGCAGTGTACATTTGGCAAACAAGGCTGCCGATCACTTCAATTGCATTATTGGCAAACAGTACACAGACACTGGCAAGCAATTCTTCAGTAGAGGTTTCTGGAACACTTCGACTATCAATTGCCAATTTGAATGCATGGCCAGCTGACCTCAGTGTCCGTGCTTCCCTTGGTGCCATTGGAAAGAGTGATGTGAAGCATGTTCATGTTCCTGCTAATGGTGGCATGGTGGATGTGTTCCTTCCAACTCGATTATCCTACTCGTCCACTTCTGATCCTGACTGGAAGGGTTTAATGGACATGTTGCTTGCGTGCAAGCGTCTAGGGAACCTTGCAGCCACTACAAATCTCGTCATGCGCTGGCAAATCACTGTCACCATGCAACTCTTTCACAAGTACCTCAAGTTCTCCAGTAGCAAACTGCGGTTGATCCCACTGACTTGTCTTCTCCCAGCCAACCAAGAAACAGCGTTTCTAAACAGAATAATAGCGGGACTGGGACGGAGGTGACTCTAACAGATAAATTGACCGTTCCTTTTTTCCCCACCCAAATAATTTCAGCGACATGACCACATTTACAGCAGATGAGGTGGCCAAGCACACTTCATTGGACTCCCTTTGGGTCATCCACGATGGAGATGTTTACAATGTTACAGAGTTTGCAATGGATCATCCAGGAGGCGCTTCGATCCTCCTTGATTACGCAGGCAAAGATATTTCTCAAATCATGCGAGATGTATTGTCCCACACGCACTCTGAAATCGCCTATGATATCCTCCGTGAATACAAGATTGGCACACTCGATACAAATGACACGCAAACCACTGAACAAGTCAAACTATCCACCTTGGCCACTCAACTCACCGCAGCAGCAGCAGCTGCAGACACATTTGTCCCTCCCAAAGGCTACTATACCATTGAAAAGGAAGATCCAAATGCACCCTTCCTCGACCTCAACAAACCACTCTTTTACCAAATGTGGACATGCAACTTTACAAAAGCATTTTATTTGGATCAAATTCATCGTGCTCGATACCTCCCTGAACCCGCACGATTCTTCGCATCACCCCTCTTGGAACCCTTCTCGCGTACTCCATGGTGGGTCATTCCCTTACTCTGGTTACCTGCAGTCGCCTGGCTCTTTACCCTCAATATGCAAGCCATGGGAACTGAAAAAGCCTTGGTTGCATTGGTACTTGGTCTCATGACATGGACAGGTTTGGAATACTCGCTTCACAGGTTCCTCTTTCACCTTGACAAATGGTTGCCTGACCATCCCAAAGCATTGGCCTTGCATTTCCTATTGCATGGTGTTCATCATTACCTTCCAATGGATAGACTTCGACTTGTGTTCCCACCTGCATTGTTTGTGGCAGTAGGTGGACCAGTGTACACGGGATTCACGATTATTTTGCCTCAACCTTGGGCTAATGGTGTATGGTGTGGTGTGTGGTTGGGTTACATTGGATACGATATGGTACATTATTATTTACACCATGCGAGACCAATAACAGACTACATGAGAGAATTGAAAACATATCATTTGGCACACCATTACAAGAATCCTAATTTAGGATTTGGGATTACTCAAAAGTGGTGGGATAAAGTGTTCAACACGGAGTTAAAATAAAAACTAATTGATTTACAGGAAAAAGATGACAAAAGATCAAGATCGCGTTCAAGATGAAGAGGATCAACAAGAAGAGACTGGACATTCAGCTCAACAAAACAAGGACATGAGTAATATGATTGCAATGGAAGCACTGCAATCACTAAACGCGCCAAAAGTGAATGGAGATGTACTGAGTATTACGCTCAAGGAACTCAAGGATAAAAAGACAAAAGCCAAGTCGGATAGGATTGGCAAGTTGGTGGCTGAAAGACGTGCCATGACGTGGTTGAAGGATAGTGTGGATTCAGGACATGTGGAGTTGATTATGAATGAGTTTAATATGAGCAAGGATAAGGCTGAGAATGTACTCAAGCAGAATGGTGGGAATGTTGGGAAGGCTCTTGAAGCGTGTTTGAGATGAGGTGGGTGTTGACAGTCGGATAAAGTTGTAGTGAGAGATTGGAAATGTTGAGGAGTGAGAGGGCTGCTTGCAATAGGACTTTTTGCTCCGAGGTCTGTGAGGGAGGGGGAGGGGTGTATCCACATTTAGTCAAATGAACCTGGCAAGAAAGCGGATACCAACACATACGCTGGTTAAGGATTGTTGTCGAGTTCGGGCACTGAGTTTGAGGAGGACACTCTTATAAAAAGAGTACTCATGCATTGGTCCACTATTCGCTGTTGACCAATATAAAGATTGAAGCATTATTATGCAAATCTCCATACACTTGCTAATATTCACTCTTGTCGCTTCTCTTGCCACTTTCAGTATGGTCAGAAGCCAGAAACATAAACACATTAGATTTGATGATATTGATCAAGAACGCGGCCATAGAAGCCGTAATGACGAAGATTATGAACGCAGGCATCGCGGGAATAGACATGATGATGGAAACAATAGTGGCATATGCTACTCCAACCGCTCCTGTCCAACTACTAATCCAGACTGTTGCTCTGGTACCTGTACTACTATCAACACAGACGAAGCAAATTGTGGTGCATGTGGTAACAGATGTCCCACAGGACCAAATTCCACTCC